>JAABKK020003072.1:48951-63700 GCA_011634745.2 Catotricha subobsoleta
TAAATCTTTATAATTTTCTATAATAAATGTAATATAAAAATAAAGAGAATCACAATTCACAACAACAACAACAACAACAACAACAACAAATAAATATGAAAAATTATGTGAAATGTACTTAATGCCTCTAATGCCTACTTATTTACGTTAATACAAATGCATATAATTAAAACTAATTATTTATTATTATTATTATTATTATTATAAATTACACGTGGATAGTCTTCTCTTGTCTCTATTCCGCATCTATATTCGTATAAATGCGGTGCGCGGTTAGTTCTATTTGGAGGAGGAACGCGTATATAAAACTATATTAAAGTAAAACGGTTAATTCAAAGAGAAGAAAAAAATTAACCAAATATTTATATGTTTATTTATAATGTTTAATATCTAAAGGTAAGTGTGGGTAATTTATGATGTGTACACCACATAGGCAAATAGCTGAATAGTACAAGAGCTATCTGTAGATTAGAACAAAGTTATTAGTCATCAATGAAAACTCTGGAAAAATGATAAAGCACTTCTCAACATTTTTATCTGTCTTAACTAGTTCTTAATCAATCAAGATAATTTTACATAGCACTGAAAACTATCTTTTTAAAATTAGAAATCAATTGCATAATGAGAAGCAAATTTATTACACCATACAAGTATTTATTTATATGTATTCCACTTGGTGGTTATCTGGACAATTGAAAATAAGTAAATTATATTATTGCATTTGGTTCCGGTACTATCGAAATGTCCACATCAAAGTCATTGTATTATTTGAAAAAGAGTTGGATCACAAACTTAAACTTAATATTTATATAAAAATTAATGTTAAGTTGATAGGACCCGGCGGACGAGGGCATACGCACTCAGCCGAATACTTGGCAATATAACATACCACAAAACACAATACCTGCTACATTACACACAAAAAATTTATCATTTTTTTTTTTTTTTTTGAGTCAAGTCATTGTAATTTTTCTTATTCTGTATGCGCGATAATTGGACTTTTATAAAATAATTTATGTACAAAAAAAAAAAAAAATAAAAAAATAGAATGAAAAAAAAGAAACTATCTCAACATAATTGGTTTGGTTTGTTATATATAATTGAATAATTCAATGTATTATAATCCGACTAAGCCAAGATCTACACAGAAAATAGTGTAAATATAATAATAATAATAATAAATAATAATAATACGTGTGTAAGTAAATGACTTGGATGGTCGATGTAGTTGATCACCATAAAGTATTTACTTGTTGTAAGTTTGTACGATATGGTTTCAAAATTTTTATTCAATTTTTTTTTTTTTTTTTCCTTAATGTATTTTGAATTATGAAATAATTTAATTTTATGTCGATTAATGAAAAATATTTCTTTTTAACTTTTTTTTTTTTTGGTGTAAGTGTAAATATTGAGCGCGGCAACTCCTTTAGATAAAGAAAATCAATATGATTTAAATGCCTTTAATAATTATGGGAGTCCGATAGAAGAAATTGTTTTTTTTTTTTTTTTTTCATTATTTCTCTTCTAAGAATTACTCTTTCCCGAAAATATTTTAATGCTATTCTTATTAAATATGCAATTATTACATTCAATTAGAACACCGTTTCACATTAGTCGACATTCTTTCGTATTTAATCAAGTAAAGTAAAATCAATGAAGAGTGGGTAATATAGGACACACAGTAACTACATATTATGAAAAAAAATCATGTGAAAAAAGAGAAAACTTCAAAAATCACTTTAATCACTTTTTGTTTGTGTGTAGAATTTAGTATAGCTCGAAGAGTAATTTACAGAAAAATTATAATCACCACATGATAAATTTATTATAATTTCAATTGGCGACAATTTTCAAATGTTACAGATTATGCAGTTGATAATGAATGTAGCTCCCCGTGAAAAATTTTGGTCTATGATGTTCACGTATAATCATCGCAGCGAATGAGCTTTTTATTCATTTTGCGACATGTTCTGATCTTCGTCATGTGCACATCTTTGAGTACAATTTGAGAAAGGCTTCGGCTTGTGTTCATCTCAATCTCTTCTCATTGAGATAATACACAGAAAGCGATGATGACAAACCCAGCCCTCTATACGATAATCATGCTTATATTCTAGACTAAAATATTACACGGGAGCATACATTTAAGGTATTTAAGAAATAAATGGAAGATAAAAATAAATTTTGCAAAAATCTAAACTATTTTTAGGTAATATAGTATTATTATTAAGAAATCACTCAAAACATCACCACGAAGTATTGAATGATTAATTTTATCATGAACAACATTTAACTTAACTATTTCCTTTTCGAAATCGAACATACACAATATTTAAATATAAATGAACCCTTTTCTGAATACAAATAAAATAAACATAAAAAAAAAACCATCTAGTGGGTCTGTGGGAACAGCATTTAGTCCACCTCATTTAAATTTAATCATCGTGCGGTTTGAAATTACATAAACAATAATTTATTCACAAATTCATTTAAAATAAAAACCAATAAAAATAGATATAATATTCAAAAGCGAAGACAGCAAAAATATAAATAAATAAAAAAAAAAAAAAAAACAACAACAACAACAAATAGATAGATATATATATATATATTCCTTCCAATTTGTACCATTTTGCCATTTACATTTGAATTTTCATGTTGTCATAGCATTTTAATAGATTTAACAGTAAAAAAGAAACAAGTTTTTGATTGAAGGTACCATTTCAAGTCATATAATTTTGTATTATAAATTTGGTGATTTATTATTTATTCATCGTCGGTATGTTACTCGATACTTCACAATCTTAAATCTACAATTCATTTCCATAAATTAAATTTATTATACTTTTAATAAGAATTTCGTTCTCCTTTTTTTTCTGTTCGTGGTCTTTTCAATATGAGTTACACAAGTTGATACACACAAAAGACATGCAATCGGAGGGATGAATATTTACTGTTTAATTATAAATAAAAAAAATAAATAAATAAAAACTGAAAAAATATTTGGGTGCATATTGTGAATTACCAAAACCGAAGTTCTTAAAAATGTCAAGAAGAAGCGAAATCAATATTCGATTAAAGACACATTTTACATTAGGGTAAAACTACGATAATACAAACATGAATTGCTGCTGCTTCTTTTTTTTGTTTGTTTTTATTTAATGAAAGTTTTCGTACTAGTTAGACATAGCCACTGAACTAATAGATAATTCTTGTATCAATGACTATCGTGTCATAATAGAAATTTTCTATTCACAGTTTCTGTTCTTTTACTGCGCCTCATCTTAATATAGTAGGTGCTAAACATCTAAATGCGATCTATGCAAACTGTGTGTCTATCAGCTCCCCAAAGATGACTTTCTCAGTCCATTCACATTTTTTTTTTTTTTATTTCTTAATATCTTATTGAGCAGTAGATTTTTGTGAAGTGTTAAATAAGAGATTTACATGAGTAATTATTGTACAGATATAAAACAAGAATGAAAAATCACCAATAAAAATGAAATAAATATTAATCGCATACCATTTATGTGTAGGTACGCAATTTTAATGAAATATGTTTATCTATTTATTTTTTGTTTAGAAGGAATTTAAATTTTTCTCTTGCTTCTCTATTTTTATGGGCACATATAATTAAAACTGTGTATAGTTTTGCTTAGTTTACAAGCTATGTGTCAGATGAACAGAAACTGAATGACTATGAAAATTTATCGCCATTAAGAGATTACTATTTGTTTTTATCGCATAAAATGCAAAAAATAGAAATCATAAAAAATATATATATTATATATATGTATGTGAAAGAAAAAAAATGAATATTAAATGACAATAATTTATTCTATCCATTTTCATGTTACGCGAGACTTTTTAGAAAATTTGCTGACCTCACTTAAAACTTGTATATATGCGCGTTTGGTTGGCGGACCATTAAGTATTGAAAATCACAGGTAATATATAATTTTTGTACGTAAAATTTGTAATAAGTATGCGCGCACGGACATTTAAGATGATACGTGAATATAATGTATGCATTTTACTTACATTGCAATTGCAAGCCGATATTATATAATTTTTTGTTTTTGTTTTTATTTCGTCTTCATTTCTTAATAGAGAGCTTGGCTCAGTCATAAGCATTAGAAGACACGATGATACCGAACAACAAAATATTCGAGTAAGTACACGTTTTACAATAATATTGCATTGCATTTTATCTTTAGCCGTTCGTTTTTCACTGTATGTTTTTATTTTATTTTTATTTATTTACTTTTATTTTGCACAAATCGAAAACACACAACACACAAGAAAAAGTGGTTTTCGTTTCCGATATATACAATATTAAAAAAAAAAAAAAAATCTCTTTAGTCTTTACATATAAGTAAAGCCTAAGTATTAACCTATCTATGCTTTGTTGTAAGTGTATTTATATCTTCCTTATTCTTTTTATTTATTTATTTTCATTTTTTTTTTTTGTATTTAATGGTGCGGCGGTTGTGCGAAAAACTTTTAAATAATGTGTGCACAAAGCCAGTTTCATTTACTAAGAAAATTTTAATTTGTGCTGAAGACAAATAATGTAAATAAAATATTGGTATGAAGAAGACAGGCGTCGATCGGTCGTCGTCGTCGATCGGTTAGCAATGTGCAATGCAATGCAATGCAATTTGAACAATTGAATATTTTTTTTTTCTGGATTTAAAGCAAAAAAAAAAAAAAATAATATTGTTTTTCTTTTCAACTTTTTTTTCACCGTTCTCTAAGTGCGCCTCACCTGAAGTATTTTTATTGGTATTTTAAATTGATAAAATTTCAAGGCAGTTTTCCGGATTGATGGATAGAATATTAAACTGTTTTTATATATTTTTCTACAATCTTTAATTTTTTTCACGTGTTATGTCAATTTCAAAAAAAAAAACAATAATTTAAAGAAAGTAGACTGTAAATGTAAATTGACGGAGATGATAAATGAAATTTTTATGTCTGATGTTTAAAGACCTACATTATTATATTAAATCCTACTCTTTCGACGGTGACAGCCACAGTACAGGATGAATCAATCCAACTCATCATCCAACCCATTACCAAATATGCAAATAACATATTTTTCCTGACCAAAAAAAAATAATAATAAAAAAAAAATACCCAAAAATTGTTAATTAATCCTGACGATGGCCAATAGAACCATTTTTTCCTCTTACAAATAAAAGCCCGAAAAAGCAGTAAAAAAAAAAAACAGCAGACACACAAAAATCTTTGATCTCAAACTGAAATCCAAAAACAAATCTGTATATACGAAATATTTCTACCTGTGCACCTGCACATATTATACAACAAACATTAATTATTATTACAGCAGGCGCAGATTAAATTTTATACTACCCAAAGTTTCTATTCACTCTCTTGCCAATGAAAATTATACTTTGCTGTTATTTTATTCATTTTTAAGTTAGCTGTATGTTTTTTTTTTTCATTTATTATTTGATGCATATGTTAGAGTGTGTGTTGTGTGTACCACATTCACATAACACACAAAATGGTAAAAATGTTCTTTTTTTTTATGTTAAATAATTTATTGGTGACAAGATGATAATTTATAGGTTAAGCAGCTATAGAGCGCAGCTATTAAGAAAAATATTTAAAAGTAATAGTCCGGTGCGCGATGTGAATTCACGTAAAAAATAATACGAAATAAAATAAAATCAAAGCGCAGAGATATTTTTGCATGACGATGATGCTGGTTGATGGTTGATGATGCTGATGATGATTACAGCAGCAATATAATATTTTTTTTATTTAATTTTTTTTTTTTAATATATTTTTATTATAATTCTACTGTTATAGCGTTCTTGTTTTTTTTTTTTTTATCTTTCAAAATGACATGATGGGATTTTTAAAAGATGTTAAGACAAAATAAACAAAGAGCAACACCAACATATATTTCATTTTTAATTACTAAGAAGTACAATAAGTAAAACAGAAGAAAAAAAAAATATTATTTTGAGATAAAAGTTAGAGATGACCATCTCACACAGAACACAATAAAATAAAATAAAGTTAAACCAAACAAAAAAAAAAAAAAAACCGACAACATTTCTATATCTTTTTGAGGTAAATGTTGTTGTTGCTGCTTATTTCGTTCTGTTTTTTTCTTCTTTTTCATCTCTTAATAATGATTTTATGCTAAAATCGCGGTTAGTTTAAATGATTATTCTTGTTAACATTTTAAATACATCTAGTTAATATTTTAATATATTAAGCTATTTCACAAGAATATAATAACATATAAATGCGCGAACAGTCATATACTAAATGGTCACACACACACAGACACACACATACACAAACACACCACATAGGACAGAAGAAATAATTAATTTAAATTTTTTAAATAAAACAAAAAAATTATAATTTTAATTACAATGAAAATAAACAAATTTATGTGGGACGAGACAGTGAAATTTATTTCGTAATTAATAATAATATGTAAAATTCATTTTTGGGCGTACAGAACTTTCCGAAATACGTGCATGAATGATGAATGAGAATAGAAATAATACAGCAGCGCTTTTTTTTTATACTGATAAAGTTGGAGTGAAGGCTGCATTTGTCTTATATAGAAAGAGAAATTCTATATTTAGAAATTCTGCTCTATGTTTAATCGAGATTTACGATTGCATTATGAAGTTTCCTACTAATTTGATAAAAATAAAAATTGTTGTGTAAGGGTCAAAATCGTTTGCCAAGCGGATGTGTGTTATTACGCTGGAAGAGTTCATTCATAGTTACAACCCTCTAAATCTAAAAAAAAATAGTTTGAGACAATCAAATACTAATCCCTTTGTTAGACTTATGTGAATTAAAAGAAAATGCTTCAAATCTTCTGAGTTTATGATTATGTTAACTCGAGATATTTAGTAAACCAATAAGGACAACGCATAATAGATTTTTTTTTTTTAATATTAACAGATCTCATAGAAAATTTCAATACATGAATTGCTTTATGTATCACCTTTCAACCGAATCATTAGTTAATATAAAATATTAATTTCATTAAAACCTATCTCCATTCGTTCGTAAACATCATATTTACATTTTCATCAGTCGCAACAGAACGTTTATTAGTAGAGATATGCGTTTTAAATATTTTTTTTCTTTTTTTATTGCTTTATCAAATTTGTTATGGGTACACGAACTCATTGGTACATAAATAATACCGGTAAAATTATTAACAATGTAATTCAACATGGAATATGTTCGCATATATACTTGACTACATAAAATATACATTTTGTAAATAATAGAGGGAAAAAAAATCATATTTACTTTTCAATAAAAAAAAAAAACGAAGTGTAAAATGCATTTCTGTTTATTTCTTTTTTTATGTTTATATCTCTATTTCTAATAAAGTACTCAAAATTTCGATAAAGCATAAACTCAAAATCAAATACATTGACGACATGCAGCATACATAATATACTTTATTTTTTTTATGCTTCTCTTTCTTTTTTGTGATGATTAGATCGAAAAAGATTTATCTATTAATCCTCTTATTTATATTGAGCAGGGCCGCGATCGGCAAGTGTTATTATAAAAAAATATATGCTTTGTTATAATGAATGAAATATCAACGGTCCTGTGATTTAATTTACAATTACATTTAAAACTAACATACGTACGATAAGTAGTGAAGATTCACGTAAGCGCATATCAAACAACAACTAAAGATACAAATATATATATATTTTTAAAAAGTAAAATCGTTTAATAATTTAATTTTACTTTTTGGTAGATAAACGCAAATTTAGGTTAAGCTACCCTATATTCGATAATACAAAACCTAAAAGACCATTACATACGCATTGTTTTTAAAAGTCATTGCTGTACGAATTGTATTGCACGAAAAAATATATCAAGCGATAATACAAAATGTTTTATGCACCCTTTACAACACCTGTCAAAATTCAGTACAACATTAAATATAGGCAGCTGCATTTACTTTGAATGATTCCATTATAGCCTTTATACTATGCAAACGAAATATCCAATAATAGGGTGTACAAAAAGATTGAAATTATTTTATATGCAATTACAATAAAAAATCAGCTGTAAAATTTTCTATTTAAAAATGCGCGCGCTAAAATTATTATGAATAATGCCATTACCGGCGAGAATAGATAAATAGCAATATGATGAAAAGAAATGAAAAATATGTGTACTTATATTATTACTTTACCTAAGTACGTCCACAAACCGGTATCATCGGTGCAAAAGAATTTTACTATTTTGTATGTGTGTGCATGTTCGGTTTCGTCTATATATTAATTCTTGATATTGTTATTATTATTTATTGAATAATATAAGGTATTAGATAGGTTAGGTTCTGACTATGAGTATATGTATATAGTTGCGGGTATTTAAGTTTTTAAGCATTAACTTTTCGTATATATATATGTTTTGTATTGCTTTTTATACGTTTCTCATTTTTTCATTTTTTTTATTATTTTTTAATGTATTGTATATTAAAGTAAAGTAGGTACACGTAGTGTACCTCTGTTATGTCTATATATTGATATATCGCTATTGAATTGAGAGAAATAATATCGGTATATACCGATACCGGTATATGTACGTGGTGTGTTGCTTTTATATTTTTATACTTTTATATTTATTTATATTTTATCGGTTCAGGGATGAAAATTTTATGTTGAATGTATGTGTTTACACTATGTTAACTTATAATTTAAAATAAGATCCAATATTCATACGTTGAGCCATATTAGCTGTTAACCATATTTCAAAATTATCCTGTGTCTCACATATATTGAGGCTTGATTGGTTTTTGTTGCCTTTTAGATGTTGCCATCATATACGTGCAAGCAAATGTTTATCAATATAAAGAAACAATTGTAAATCTCAATAAAGATTTAATTTCATTTTCACAAAAAAAGGGATAACCCATAGGGTCTCATATGTAAACCTACTTATGTAATTTTAAAATTATTTTGTAAAAACATTCTCTGGAAACAAAACCACTAAAAATATTCCATAAACAATGACCAAATATAAAAAAAAAAAAAAATTGATTATAATAATACCTCAACACACAAATATTTAATTGTAAATCGTTTAAAATTCAAATACTTTTGCGATGCGCATCTTTGAGAAATTTGTCACAACAAAAATTTCGGAAACACTTTTTAGCCGCTCTTGGTATGTTATGAGATACACCATGTTGACGATGAAACTTAAAAAAAATATTGGTTGATTTTTTTTTTTTGCTGTGGTAAAAGAATAGATATTTTATTTTAACATTTTTGGTAGATTGTAAACGAATGAATGGAAAATAAAAAAAAAAAAACAAAAACAAAAACAAAACCAATAATATACACACAGCCCTACATTGACCGGCAAATCACATGCCGTGGGAAACAATTCGTATTTATATTCTTTCAAAAGGAACGAAACGATATATAAAGAAGAGAAGTTCATCTGCGGTATGTATGGGCTGGTAGGTACGTATTTTATATATTCGTTTCTTTTTTATTTCATTTTGTTTTTTTTTTTTTTTTATTTTAACGTACATAACATACTTATATTAATACACATATTTTTTAAAAGTTTATAGTTATATTGCTGTTAAAACGCGTATATAATAGAATAGTCTCTTCATGTGATATTCATATATTTGTGTAATTTGTGCATCAATGTATTTGGAAATTTTTTGTATTTTATAATAAATTTGTAGGTACGAAAGCGAATACAGAATTTAATATTAAAAAGAAAAAAGCAACAATAACAACAACAAATTGAAGTTAAAATGCAATGCACACAACACAGACAAGTCATAAATGCACAATTAGAATACACCGAACCGATAATAAAAATTCATAGTTAAAAAAATAATTTTTCTTTTTCAATATAGGTACCTATCTACTACCGAGACAAATAAGCTTTTAATGTTTCGTTATTTTTATTTATTTATTTATTTATTATTTTTTTTTTGGTTTTTTGTTTTCTAATTAAACATCGTATTTTATTTTAGCAGTTCAGTGAATTGAGCTCGAGGAATTAAAATCTTACTTTAAAATGACAAACTTTAATTGCAATGAAAGTATTATAATTGTGAGAAGAAAAATAGCATCCGTTGTGTACAAATATGTCCTTCGGCTGAAAACAAGTTAAGTAAAGTCTATGACATTTATTCTAGATAAATGCATTTTACGATACAATAATATCATATGATAAGTGCAAGCTGACGTAACTTAACTTATATATACAACTTTTTTTTGTTATAAACACGAATTGTAAGCAATGCTTATTTTTTTCGTTTAATTTATATTTTGATTCATAATTTAATTAATGAACGTTCGTCTATTAGTTTATTGAAATAATTGCAAATATATTATATAGGCAAAAATTAAATGCAATTAAATTTCTGTCATCGGATCACATCTGTGTCGATTAGTGAGTTTTCACTGTAAAATAAATTCTGATGTAAAAAAAAAAAAACAAATAAATTAAGTAACAAAATAACAACAACAACGATAATATAAAAATATATAAAAAAAAAAATCTATACCAAAACGAGTGATTTCATTCAAAAACTATTCAAAGCAAAATTGCAAGTAAAAGATACAAACTATTGAACGTACGAACGGTATTATCTTGTGTTCTTTCTTATTCCATCATCGTTGTCTGTATACTTATTTTCTCTATGGAACTACATACAGATTTTTTTTCTTCTTCTTCTATGCAACCAGTCGCACAGACACACCAACTAGTTTATAATGTAATAATCATAATGAATAATAAATAATAATAATAATATCGCTTAATGCATTATGAATTTATATATATATAAAAAAAAAAAATGATCGTCCATTATTAATTTATTGTAAACTACTTTAATATACTGTCTGATGGTCTAGTCAATTTGATTATGATTACATATTTATAATGATATCTGTATCTGTATCTATCTATATATCTTTATCTATTCAACTTGAATCTTTCAATTTTTCTATCCACACCGAAAAGTTTGAAGAAGAAAAAAAATCATATAATATACGATGTGAATTCATCTTAAACAGTATCTTTTTGTTTGACTTTGCCATTACACTCTCTTCAATATTATTTATTATATATACATTTTTTTTTTTTTTTTAATAACACTGAATGCTTTAAAATATCTAAATTTATTTAATGGATTAGATTATGTTGGTTCATTGTTTGCACATAGATTATCTCAATCTCTTTAAAATGTAATTTTATTAATTACCCTTTTTTCTTTTTGAATAATAAATATCTCTTTTGTATAATTTATAAGATTTTAAACAGAGGTCTTTTCAAAAGATTAATGACTTTTTTAGTGAAAATTTATATTAATGATGAAGAGATTTTGTATAAATATCCAACTATCCTCGTGGCTTTTAATTGTTTAGTTTTTTTTTTCTTTCTTAAGTATGCAATTGAAATAAAATATGATTCAAGTGATGAATCAATTAACGAAAAAAACCTACCTACTTTCCAAAATTTATCATCAAAAAAGTGGATACAGTAAAACCATACGTCCATACCAGTTGGACTACTACCTGTATGATGCCTTGATTCAATTAGAAAGGTTTTACTGTGAATGCTAATCCGTATATTTATAAAGATTTCTATTATTTATTCATTTCAAAGCATCAACTTCAATAATTCTAGTTGATCACAACATAGGTACTGTCAACAAACAATGGACATACAGATAGTGCAATCACCCCCTCCATTAATCAAAAGGATAATCATTTTTCATGCACTTTAGATGTCAGTAGCAGCCACCCCCATAGGTACTATTGCAACAGTAATAATATCAAAACCAATTTTTAATTGTCACACTGAAAATTACTGGAATTAATAGCACTGGAATTAAAATTAAGTATATGGTTTGTGGTTGATATTTAATAGATATTTTTTGATAAGTGTATAGAGGGTTGCCGAAATAGAAATGATGCGTTGAATTGATATCAAAATAATTAGATTTTTGAAATGACAAAGAAAAATTTTCGATTAATATTATGATTGAACTGTGAGCATTAGAAACACACCAGAAATGTTGTTTTTATTAATTGAATGTAAAATAATTCATTATAATTGTAATATTCTCAAATTGCTATTAATTTTCGGTCATTACCTATAATGCATTTTTCGAAAATCTCAGCATTCCTTACTTTACTAAGGTTTAACCGAATTCGATAAATTAATAAATTCATTAAAACTATGAACATTTTCTTTAAGATAACAAAAATATAATAATAATTTGAACATTTAAATTAGAGTACTACTACTTATAAAAATAAATGTTATTGAAATAATTTGAATTTATTTCTATTGATGAATTGTAGACTTTAGCTTGGATATATGGATTAGTAATCCCTTTAATCCCTTTTTATACTTACGTATAATATATATTTAAATTTCTAATAAATACTCTTAAATCATTTGTAAGCTCACCTGATTTGCCAATAAAATGGTCAAGATTGCTGTAACAGCCAAATAATATATCCTACAATGCATGACTTTAAATTAAGTAAGTAATTTATCTTAATATTTATAATTTGTCACTTTAATAAATCTTATATGATGGACCTCAACAATGGCAATTTACCACATTTAGTAAACTCCTGACTTTCGGAAATTAATTTTGAATTTCCTTTAGTTTCAACAATGAGAAAACTCGTTTCCCAAATATTTTTTTTTTAATGATTTGTAACTTCTTCAATTTTATTTACTTTTTTTTTTATATTTAATTTTTATTCAATTGGCACATAACTATTTTTCTCAACTTTTATTATCTTCTTGTTTAAATAACAAATCTATGTACAATAAGCACGCACGCACGCATACACAAAAACATCATATTTTTTTTTTTTTCTTTTTATAATGGTAAAAAATGGTAAATTAGCAAGAATTTGAATTTGTGACTGGCTAATAATTTTTTTCGTTTCCTTTTTTTTCTATAAAATTATTTATAATAATATTGTGTCACTAATTGCACAAATTGCAATAAATAGTATTGTTTTGATTTTTCTCTGCTTCATTATAATTACTAGCAGAATTATTCATTATTTGATTGTTGTCGTCGATGTATTGTAGTCAATATGCACATTATTTCAAAGTTAATACACAAATAGAAATGCCGGTTATGGATACAGCACAGATGAAAAATATTAAAAAGAACGTTTTGTCAATTTGATTTATTGGATGATTGTTTGTTGATTATTATTTATTAACTGTTTGATGGAATAATTTCTTAAAAAAAAAAACACAGTTGTACGCCGGCTTAAATATTGTGACTGTTTTAGTTCAGTTTATTTATTTCATTCAATTTTCGCCACAATTTTGTCTCAATTTTCAATTCAAATAATATTGAAAAGCATTAAATATATTTTTTTGAACAAGAATAAAATTGAAGAAAGTAATTTAGTCTAACACTGTTTTGCGAGAGATGCAAATTTCACACGCGTAATCCCATGTAGAAGTTGTACAATTTAACAGCATTCACTTTGCATGCAAAACAAAGCAACATCAACCACGACACTTTAAGCAAAACTGAAGTAAGCGGCACAGAGAAGAAAATTTCATTGCACTATAACAAATCCCTACTCTACGTTCTTTATTTTATTTTATTTTCAAAAATTGTTAAAACTCTCCACTATGCTTAGGCATTGCGTTTACAAAATGTTCATACGAACAACATTTCTGTATAAAAAAAAGTCACAGGAGAAGTTAATGTGTATCGGATGTTTGGAAGGAGAGGGGAGAACAATTTTAGAATAACTTCTGTTTGTGAACCACGTTAAAATTCATGAATTTGTTGAAAAGAGAAGCACTAAAGAGAAATTGAGAATATGAGTAAAATGAGCTGAAAAGTTAGTAAGCATCTGCCGATTATATTAACATCATATGTTGAGCATAGTAAGCATATATTTATTTATATACCATGCCGTATGCATGTTGTTAAAAATTATTCTTATAGTTAGGTATATGTTGTAAAAATATTAAGGTGAACTTCGATCTGTAGATTTTGTTGAAAAATTTAATCTATTGGCTGTAACCGGAAGAAAAATTGGTTTTGGTTTTTGATTTATTTCCAGTAAATTCTATTTTCTCAGGTCATAATATCTATGATCGTATATAATTCATTGCCGTAGCGATTCAAATTCATCTTAAGTCAATTAACCGATTTTACTTTTATGTAGTTCCAGATATAATTTACTTTATCACTCGGCATCAAATCAAATCGCAAAATCGACAATTATAACTTTAAACAAACGTAAGAAATTGAATTAGTTAATTACACTACATTCACATGCTGCATTTTTTTAAATATTTATAAATATTATGAGATGACTTGTAGTTTTCCAATTTTATCAGATTTTTTTTTTTCAGTATTTAATTTACTATATTCGTAGTTCTCATACTGCACACATTGAAATTCATCACTAAACAAACAAACAACTTAAAATGCATACTAAAGAAAGATCAAACATGTGACGCATGTAAAGTATTAAAATTTTGCTTTGAAATCCATTCCATTTCTATTAAGACACTGTGCGCAAATTACGTCGGTTAGTACAAACGTGAAAAAATTTACGTTAGGCGGCTATCCCACATTAGTTCGTATCGTCTAACTTATGAGTGATATGGTCGCTGTTGCATCTCACTCACACTCATATCTATTATCACGGTTAGAACATAAGTTAGACGATAC
>JAABKK020003073.1:0-28464 GCA_011634745.2 Catotricha subobsoleta
AAAAATTATCTTCAAAAATAAAAGATCAAAGAGAGATCCTTAATTTCGAATGAAATCATTTTATGAGCTCTTAAAGCTATCATAATGGCTATTATTGAAACTGCGATAACATTTAAACTCCGTAAGATCTCACCATCTTTATCTAACAAAACAATATCACAGCAGGAATGACTCTTTTGAAAGAAATGTCATTACAGATGCAGATATTCTTTCTAACTATGTATAGTTAGCTCATACCCAGAAGAAAATGTGAATTCAAAAGAACCTTAACATCCTGTATCATCTAATAACAATTATAAACAATTCTATTCATGAAATTTGTCATATTATAAATCTAATGTAATCTCTTTTTATATCTACTTGCTTTAATATTAATTGTATCTCAGATGATGATATTTCAGAATAGTTGCTTAAAATTGCATTCTCTTCTATTTTTATTTGATATTATAATTTCATTTGATTGAATGATAATATTGTTATATATGTTTTATATTTTACATGTGAATTAGAATATAATAATTATTACTAATAGAATATATTGTTTTCATAGTTTTTTCATATGTAATGCCAACCAACCCCGTAAATGGGGCATTTGTTGCAATGGGTGTATAATGTATATATAGTAAAGTCAAATATTAAGTGGCAATGCTTCCCGTAAGTGCGAATGTGACAAAAGCGACCATTTATGTGAGAAAAAAGACTTCCGTTACCACTTAATTTTTGACTCAGCTATAACTACCAACAACTCTGAACATTAAAAGAAATCTAGCTGAAGGATCAATTCAAAAAGCATAATAACTTGAAAAAACTTAAACAATAAATTAAGAAAAAACATGCCAACCAACCCCGGTCTCCCCTACTTATTTTATCTTTACCGTCGCGGTTTAAATTTCAATTTACTCGTGGCCTACGTTTATGCCGACCAGTCGACAGTCGCAATGCGATAGTTTGTTACAAAATCGTCGGTAGTTTGTGGTGCAACAGATTGACGATTGAATTGAATTTTTAGTTGGTTTGTGGTTAATTAAGACCATCAAATAATTTTTAATTGAATTTCTCTGTTTTTAAAAGTGAACATTTAATTTTAATAAATCATTTTTTTTTTAGCATTCACATTTGTTTTTCAGAAATGTTCAGTCGTTCTATCAAGAAACAAGTACGACATTAACTTGTAAAAATATGAATAAATGTAATGATACGCAACAGAACTCTGCCTCAGACACAAAATTCATTTATGTGTATTTTGTATCAGACCAGCCTTCTGCTCCTATCTACTTAGGTAAAACCTACAATAAAATAACACGTAATTTAATTTATTTCGTATATATTTCTGTCAATTAATTGTTTTTGGTTACCGATTGCCGTAGGGTAGTTATTTATTCTGTAGAATCCTACGTTTTTATACCTATCTATTTCTATATTGTGTATAATTAATGTAATAGGGTATAAATGTGAATGTGAGTGTGCATACATAATATAGAATTTATATGTATTTTCTTTTATAGAGAATATGAACCTTATTATACGTAGATGCTATACAAATTCAAAGAAAACTTCATTAAATTGAGTTTAAGATAAGACTTGTTTGTCATTGTGTAAATATTTTAAAATAAAATCATAATAATTTTTTTGTGCATTTTTAAAGGATTTTTATAGAATTGAATTCATTTTATTTTTCAAATAATTTAAGGGAAATCATCACAAGAAATATACATCATTTAGTTGGTTTTTTTTTCAGGCTTATTTATATGCATTAATATATCTTATGGTTCTCTATACTGTTTACAAATAAATAAATATATATGTAACTATATATTATTTGCAAAGTATATATACACATAAAAACATTTATTTATATCACAAGGGGATTATCTACTTTATTCATTTATGTCAACCCAATGCAACTCTACTCCCAATTGAATTACAATTTATTTACAAACTGACTTAAAACTTAGAAAATATGTCAAACCAGCATAGTTAACACTAGCATTAATTTTCTTTAAAATGTTTATGAAATATTTATAAAAAAGTTTTCAATCAAAGTTTTCCAGCGGCTGAAATTTGACCCATATTTTTACTCTCCTCTTTAGAATTTTTAATAATGCAATGCGAAATATAAAAAAAATCATAGAGAATATTTCTCACTTATTATTAGTTATATTATATTGTTATTGAAATAAATTGTTTCTTGAAAGTTTTCACAATAAATTCAACATGCAATTTCAATTCGACTTTGTCTGATTGCAAAAGCATTTTGATCGAACCTAGATCATTAAAATTGAACTCAATTTTATTATTTCTGAAAAATCTATCTGCTGCTTATTTAGTTTGTACAATTGTAAACTGCATCAATTCTTGGTGTAATGATACGTTTTGTAATCGTCTACACTATTCACTAAACATACCAATTTATTACAAACTAATACTGATTGCAGTTGCAGTTGCATTACAGCCACAACAACAAGAAGTAGATGACATTACATAATATTAAAGAAAATTTCAAAAAGTTTTATCGAAAATTGATGGTAAAAGAGAAATTTTCCATATTTTTTTTATTTATTTTTCGTTTTTGTGTACGTGTGTATGTGATACGAATATTTTCAATGCATTTTATACTTCTCATATTATATTGAATTATAAAAAATTTTTGATACGAAAAACATTTCATCAATTTTATATATTTTATTTTTTTAAAAATCATTTCATTTCCTTTTCCTTAAATGTTTTTGTTTTTTTTTGTTTTTCTAAATCAACTTTTCTAATACATTTGGAAACGTTGGTATATTATCAAATGTAATATATATGATTATTATCATAAAAATAAGTCTATTTTAAAATGTTTGGCAACGAAATGCCATAAAATAATCTCCTTCAAGTGCGTACTCAAAAATATATATATATGCTAATAAAAGGAAACGTTGTTAATAAGTATTCAAATAAATATATATAAATATTTTTTGTTTGCTATTTTTACTCACTTTCGTAAGAGAATTTTAGTTGAATTGGTAAAAATAGAAAAACAACAAATTAAAAAAAAAATGAGAACGTATTACATATTTATATTTTTATACTTAAAAAACTTAATACAAAAATTGCAATTTTGTATGATTTGTTTTTTTGCGTATTTTCTTAGAAAAATTAATTTACGTCAGTGAACGACCTGCCTTTTATTCCTCCTAACTAAATATTATTTCCTATAAATATTTAACAAAATAATTTGCATATTATGTAACAAATCCGCTGTACAACAACGCATATAATTTAAGAGTTTTAAGAATGAGAAATGTTAACCTCGTATTTTTGATTTTCTTATGTTAATGGCAGAACCAGCAGCAAGTATAATACATGTTTATATTCTATGCTCATCGACTTAAATATTATTATACACATAAGTTGTGTGTATACAAACATATCGCGCGGTTGCAACCGTATTTTTCGTTGAGAAAAGTTTTTAGTACATGAAAGTTGGAAAAATCTTAATGCTTACATAACATTATGTTTGATATGGTGGCTTATTTACGATCGAGTATATATTTTCTAATTTATCTCTTCGAATAACATACAAACACACACACACACACAAACATTAGGTTACAGTAATATAGAGCTATATGTAGATACATTAAAGGTGAACACTGATATTTTTATTTTTATTTATGAACGATTGAAAATATTATTATTATTATTTTTTAGCGATATACAAAGTGCCATTTTAAAATTGATTAATACATTTTCTACTAAATGGTCAATTTTTATAAAAAGCAATTATGATGCTGATAAATAAGTGCTTAATGGATAACCGCTCATAATTTATGCCAGTTATATCTGATCCGTGAATAACACTGCACAACGATTCAGATATTTTCGTCGTAATTTTATTACCAATAATACTATAACCGCACTAATATTATAGCCATTCAATTTTTTAATAACATTCATCTTATAAACATATAGCTAAATTAAATTCATAATGTTTAAACAAATTTTCCATTGCCATTTTCCATTGTTGTTTATTATTACATATTAACATTTTCCTCATATAATAAACAATAACATATAATTAATTTCTTTACTTAAGGTAAAATTTTCAGCTTTAAAATATTATATGGTATCCTTTTTCTTTCGTGGCTAAATAAACAGATGTGCTTTTACATATTTTATACATAATTATAATGTGTTGTTTATCCAAAATGTATAAGCATAATATTATTTTATTACTGTATACGGCATAGCTATCAACCACATATGTAACAGTAACGTTGGTATATAATACCTTAAAAATGTCAATAGAATAGTTTTATACCCTTAATCCCTTTTATGCGAATGCGAAATAGATAAATTACATATTATATAGTGTAGCGTAGTATAGTGTGTAGTGTTGTCTTGTCCTGAATGTTAACTTTGTTATTTATTTGAAAAATCAATAGTAATGTTTGTTTATTTGTTTGTTTGCATTTAATAAGCTAAATTAAATGAAATCTAAATAAGTATCATAATTCCAAAAATTAGAATTGTGCTTTAAAGAAAATTATACTATTTCATAGAAATTTCGGCACTCAAATATTATTATTTCTGTTGCATAATTAAAAAAAAGAAAAAAACATTATTACAAAAAAACTATTGGATGGTAGCATTAAAATTAAATTAATAATTTAAATAAATTAATCAAAATAAGTTTTCGTTATTTATTTTGAATAATTCATTCAATTACAACAATAATGAATTTTTTTTATCACAAACATTTTTAGCCACCCCAGTCTATTCCGACTTAAGTATGAATATCCCGAAGTTGCTGTAACAGTCTGACTTCTAAAATTCAATATTTTTCTTTCGACAAGTGGACGCCAAAAAAAAAAGAAAAAGAAAAAGAAAACAATTTTTCACAGAAATAATATTAAATGTCAGTAAAACGGAATCTACTTTCAAAATAAAACGTAAATCAATCAATTTTGTGACAGGTGTAAATTAACATTTTTATAGACACGATTTTATTTTCTCACTTGAATAATTCAATCTCCAAGAGATTATAATACATAGATAGGTGGTTATAGTATTATTGAGAATAGGTCGATTTCTGTCCATCTTAATATTTTAACCTGTCACTTAGCCGTTAATTGCTTCGTTATCAACATTTATTGCCTAAAGTGGGATTCTGTCTCAAGTGCCATTGCACGTGTATTTGCTTAATGGAAAAAATGTATTAGTTTTTGTTTTATCTCTAAATAATTTATGTATAATATACATCTAATAAAATATGTATGATTTTTAATTAGTTGTAAATAATAATCATATAACTTATATACTTTAATAAGTCACCATCAAGAGCTATCATCTGGAAAATTTTCCATATAAATAACTAACGTAATTCCTAAAATAAGATATTCTATTTTCAGCGAGTAAATTATAAATTAATAATTTGATTGTTTCTATTTTCTACCTCGCACATACAGATAAAATGCAAAATGTCTTGTTAAAAAAATTCTTTTTGTCAACTTTTTGTTTTATTACGAGATATAAAAATGAATATAGGAAAAGTTTTTTTTTTCTTCTTTTTTGTTATGGTTTTTCGTATAAATTAAAAATGTCTTATTTTCCATTATTGCTGAAAATTATACCTATGTACGTGAACGTGATGATGAATGTGTACGTGGTCTATCTAACTAAACTTCACTTTAACTTCATCAGTCCAATAAATGTTTCCAACATCCATAAAAGTGATAAATTGTCTTCCTAAAAACCCACCTATGCGGATACATGTACGACTGTACGTACCTTTTCGTACATAACAAAATATACCATTTTTATGTCTTATACTATTTCATAATATGATGCATTTTCCCATTAATGAAAACTTGTTTTTATGGCATTTCTTTTTATCATTTTTCACACTATAAAAATATCACACTACCACCCGAATAATATGATGAAGCTCGTAAATGAGTTGAGTATATTGAATTCTTTTTTTCTCTACATGTTCTTTTTTTTTTCGGGTGAGATGCTATCGTAAAATATCTAAATAAATATATAGGTATGTATTTTTTATTTGGTATTTTCATATTTTATGACTCGAATAGTAATAAAAATAACGTTCATAATATTTGTGTACATCAAAAAAGAAAAGAAAGCATATTTACCGTTTTTAAGATTTTGTTACAGTCGAATCTTAGATGTAAGGATGATAGCGCCGCAATAGTTGTTGATAGTTGAGAGTTGGTTTCTTTTCTTTTTATTTATGTTTATTTATTTATTTATTTATTTATTTTAATTTTGCCAATCTATTTATTCAACATTTATTTAGAAAAATATAGTTTCCATGAGGGTATTATAATCCTTTTCTGGAATAATTCCAAAAATTGCACAAGTTTTTTCTTTTCATTTTATCTCATGTTGTACATTCCGCCAAAACAAAAAATAAATTCCAACTTTATTTTAAGCTTATAAAAAAGAAAGAAAAAATAAAATTAAATTAGGAATAAAAGAAATGCAAAAAAAAAAACGGAAAGAAAACTATTTTAAACTTTATTATAAGAATAAATTTACAATTAAAATTTTAATGCTTATAAAAGTTGAATTGTTTAATTTACAATAAATTTCGATTCACTTAATTATAAATGTCCGTTTTGGATAGAAGTTATACCGACAATAAAATAACAAAATTTAATCACAATTTTTGCTTGTATTTATGTATTTAAATTTTGTCTTGTTTTGCTTTTAATATAATTTTAGTGAACATTCAATGGAATTTTAATAGAATTTGAAAAAACGTACGATTGAAATATTAGTTTGTCTTCATTTGCCGACGTCCTACTAAAGACTAGGAATTTTCTCTAACTGACACAATATTCTATACCAAGATTACAAGTCCCTGAAATGAATTGAATATATATTTTTTTTATTTTTGGGGTGGCTCATGCGCCATGTAATGATTTCCCTTTTTTATTATTTTCATGGTATTTTCTCTTTTCATATATAAGCTCAATGGTGCTCTTCGCCATTCAATGTGATGTTGTTTTGTCTACTGCCTCTGCCGCTTTCATATATGTATATTTTATATAACCGACTGTTATATTCTTATCTATTTATCCATAATCCCGCACACACATGAATATGGAATATATATATGTCTTATGTATGTATAATATAATATAATATAATATAAATATAAAAGTTACAGAGCTATTAATATAATATGTAGTAGTCGCTTCTGTTCTATTTATATTATAGGGTTACATTGGGATATAAGGTTTGTTTAATGCAATGAGGATTTATATAAAATTAGCGAATATAAACAGAAAACACTTTCAAGTGAAAATAAAAAAAATCGTTTGGTCTGAGAGTGAAGCATTTTCCAAGTTGGAAATAATATTTTGTGTAATCTTAAATCTTGATAATTAACTGATGTTTGCTTTATACAGAACTGAAATGAATGGTCTGACTAAATCTGAATGGGAAAAATATATGTACACGAAATACGAATTGGAGATAAGTAAATATAGTTTTGTGTAAATCCTCTTGGGTGGAAATGAAGTTGGAAGTTTTATACTCAATTCATTTTTATTTTCTGTTTGAATTTTGTTAGTTCAATATTTTATTTGTATAAATTATGAATCAACAGGAGACTTAAAATGTATTGTTTGTCTTTCTGTATTTAGTAAGGGGTACGCATATGCAAGTGTGTCATGATTATATAAAATCAGCAGAATTTATATAAGTTGTTGATGGTAAATTGTTAAAGTGAATTTAAGATGATAAATATTTCATTTATTATGCAAATTATTCTCAACATTAAAACAAAATTGTATGTGAACAAATTAATTAATGATGACGTTTTATATTGAAGGGCAAGATGAACCTTAAATACTTATAGAGAAAAACTGAAAGCATCGATCATAATTGTGACTACTTTATTGAATATTTGCATTTTTCTGGATATAGAGGCTGCAAGTTGAAGAAATATTCCCTTTTTCTTAATTTTATTATTATGTACTTCCAAACAAAATGTAATTTTGAAAATATTTGTTAGTGTATGATTGCACCAAAACCAAAAGTATAGCATTAAATTTTAAAAGATAAAAAAAATAAGCTGCCAATTAGATGATTAAAGAACTTCGTTTTTGCGATTTGCTTTTTTTAATCTCCCAATTAATTCTAATTTTACTCGTTTTTCTCATTATCTAAGCGTTAAAAAAAACAAATTGCCAATGGATTGATACACGCCTGAAGTAATGAAGTAAAAAGATTTAAATAGTTGCCATTACACAATGAAGAAAGAGTCTAAATATCAAATCAAAGTTGTATTTAATTTAAAAACAGAAGATTTAAAATAAAAATCAATAGCTTTTTATAGTTTAAGTGGTGGTAATAATAATCCACGAACTATTTTTTTTTAGTATTGTTACATATTTCCACGTGTTTAAGACATTTTAAAATATTTTCATAAAGCAAATGAATATATAAACACAATAAACCGAAATTAATCAAAAACCGTGCCCTCAGTGTGGTTTACCCAAATTTCTCCATTAATATCTCATAAAGATACAAAAAAAAACCTTTTTCACTTTCATCTTTTCTAATTTTAAATAAATAATTCAATCGCTAAATTACACCACCTAATAATGCCAAAATCAATAAATTTTATCGATATTTGAAAGAAAAATATAAATGTTTTTCTTATTTTCCTTTTTTTAATTTTTTTTTCTTTTTTTTTCTTTTTTTTTTAATCTGTTCCCGTAACCCTTTTGCCTCAAGATTTATATATAAATTTAATGAAATTACTTTAGCCATTTATGAACTCTGTGCTGTATATATTTATATACCCAACAACAACGACATAATATATACTATTTTATTACACAAACATTTTACATAAATCGGTAACCCCTCTTTTCAAAAGCAAATTCCCGTTAAACGAAGTTTACAAATTCGGTGATTTTGCGGCGAGAGAAATAACAAATTTTCAAATAATGCTATATTATATTAAAGTTATCACCATACAAATATCTATACAGATTTTGTCAAAATATAAAATCAGATGGTGGTAGAATTTATATCGTTTTCCATTTAGAATTGGGATTTACACGAAATTTGTACTACGTTGAAATGGTTCGTATATTCATGCTGTGCACTACTGCACTTCTAATGTTTAATAGCATGAAATGGTTTTTTTTTCTTTTTCTTTTTTTTTAAGTATGTGTTGGTGATCGTATTGGACAAATAAATTGATGTCAATTTTCTTCTTAAGTAAATGTTTTTGATACACCATTTGAAAATTCATCAAAGCTATATACCTATTAAAGAAATAATATAGAGAAAAGAATTATCATCTCCTTCGTATGAAGAGAGGTTTATTTCAAATCCTTCCCCGTACTGCTGTATACAACAACACATTCAATTTTCCCCTTTATACATCATATTATATCTCTCAGTGGGTGGTATATTCATATTTTCCTTGACTGATATGTATATACCTTAGAGTAGCTACGGGCGTATATATATGAATTTGTGAGAAACCCACTTTATACAATAACATCCATTATGCTCTACCCACTGAGCATTTTCATATAACCGTGCATCATAAAAGACACAAAGGAGAAATGATTTTACATAATAAGGACCAAAAAAAATCTTTTTTTTTATTTTTAAATAGCTTTGTTGTATTATGTAGCCGTATAAGTGTGTGAAATTTGAGAGAAGAGCAAAAGTATGATATTTGTATAAGAGATATTATATAAAACAAATTTTCTTTATTCATATTGTGTGGTAAATGAAAATACTGTTTTGTGGTTTGAATCTGGGATATTGTCTTGGGAATTTTCATAATCAACGTTAATAATGTTAACTTAAGTATTATATAGAGATATTTTCATGTTTAAGTATTAGTTTTGTTGGAACAAATTGTTTGAATAAAGCTCTATACTTATGTAGAAAATGCTTTCGGGATTAAAATTTATTCAACGAGGTAGAAAAAGATAATTCAATTATGGCCACATACTCGCATTCAAATATATGAAGTTAAATATTCAGCAGTTTTTTTTTGTTGCTTTTATTTTTTATAGTGTTTATTCAACAGTAATAATATAAGATATTATTACGCTCGGAAGACCATTTTGTGGAAAAATTAAACTAAACAATATACGTGTTTATATTGTAAATGGGTGTGCTTTTATTAATTAACTTTTCGAAACCATTCGGAAATTTATTTGAGTTTGGTTAAATTAAATTTGTTTAACTAAATTTAAATATCTGTAATCTTTATTATGACTGAAACCAAGATATTTGAACAAAAAAAAAAAAGGCAAAAAAAAAATTAAATTTTGAATTTTAATAATGGTTATTGGTTATCTATAAATTATAATTATTTTAAAGTTAATATCTGACTTAAGCATGCATTAAGCACATATAGTCGAAAATTATTTTTAAATGTCAAATGAAAATATTATTATGCCTCACGATATTGATATCAATATATCATAAATTTACATCAATCATAAGTACTATATTTTCCATTCCATTTATCCATTATGATACTTCAAATGCAACCAATATTGTGAGCGACCCTTAAAAAAGAACGAAACATCCTTTCATTTTATATGATTTTTTGGTTCAGTCAAGTAGTTCTACACGGAAATGCTTTTTCATTCAATAAAGATGCTACTCAAATTTATCTATTCTTATTTGCTATTGCGATACATAGAGGTAAATAATATGTGTTGTTGTATAGGTTTTTTAGGTATGCACATTACATAGGTAAAAACAAAAAAAAAATTATTTACATAAAAATATTTATGGAAATGAAGTGAAATTTAACGAAGTATATATATTTTCATATATAGGTATTCATATTTTTATATTTTTATTTTTCATTGATGATTTGAAAAAAGGGTTTTACTTCTATATAAGCAATTTTAAACTTGACACGTACATATACGTTCCACAGGATGTCCAATATGAAATGATAACAGCTATTTTACAAAACGTTACTTTATCAGATTATGATTAGTATTTCAGGACATTTTAATTTAGGCTTTGTGAAAATGTTGTTTTTTTATTCAGTGGTATTGGTCAACCCATAATTCTACGAAAATATCATTATCGCCCTAACCAGTTTCCATGCAGAGCTGACAATTTTTTTTTTTTTTGGTTAAATTCCAACCACATTATGGTTAACTTTGACAATTGTGACAGGATGACTGTTCAGTATAATACAATAGAGACACATTGTTAAAAGTGACAGTGTCGCGTAAATTATTCTCCCCCAAATACACGTTATATTCCACATATGAAAAGTAATAAAAAAAAGTTGTCCATTTTTTACGTTTAACTGTCCTACTCTTGTGAATAAATTATCTGTGTTGATACACTGCAAATGGAAAATATAGCAGAAAATTTTAGTAGCGAAAGATGAAGTTTAATAAAAACTTCAGTTTATTTATTATAATTTAACAAGGGCATTCGCTTGGTTAATTATAATCGTTATAGCTTCATTTATTCGTAGCATTTTAAATTATAAATAAAATCAATGTACATTCTATTTAAAACTGTAAGCACCATTTAGCAGTAACATAACTTAATTGACATAATCCTATATTCAATTTAATAAATTTTAACAATTGCATATAAACCAGAGCCTGTACATTTTCCCTCACATAAATTAAACAGACAGTAAGTATATCATTATATTATCTAGCCTGTAAAACTCAACCAGGGCCATAATTATATTTTGTACGTGTTATTATTTTACATTTACCAAATCATGTACATATGTTAAACCAGCCACACAACATCAAAATTATAGTTAAGTGTACAAGTAATCATACCATTTTAAATTCGTTTCATGTTTAAATATACGCAGATGAATTCTAGTAAAATTTTCTACTATAAAACATAAAACCTAAACGTTGCTCATATTTTCATATTAACAAAACTTTATAGTTGATATTAAAAGTTAAAAACAACACTAATTTAATTAATGGCTTAGACTATTTTAACACCACAATATTATTTATAGGTCGGGTACGATCGTAGTTACAAAATAAAATCTCCTGTTGAAATAGATTTTTTTTTTTATACAATAAAAAAGTAAATAAATAAATAAAAACAAAAGAATAATATATTAGAATCCTAGATCAAATTTAAAATCGTATTAAACGAAAATGAACGCAATTACAAACCCTTTCAACTAAAAGGTTTGTACTTGCAAATATTAAACCCTTCGGTTAATTGGCAGTATTATGCATACTAGAGACATTTTATAGGATTACATTACCAACATAAACAAACGGCAGTATAATGTTATTAAAGGTTAAAATATATTGTGAGGGATTATCGCAAGCAGAAAAACACCGACAAGAATAAAATAATTTGGATTAAGTGTGTTCCTATATTTAGTCCACGCGCTGTCATAACCCTTATGTTTATTTGAACATTAGATCTACATAAACGCAAGAAATGAACAATTTTTGATTATATATTATAGACATTTAAAAAGAACCAAACCATTTTCATTCCCCCAACAATAATAATTTATGAATAATATTAAATATGTGTAATAAATAAAAGTAAGAGCAACACCAATACAATTATTAATATAATTTTTATTAGACTCGTTCAAACACAAACGTAAATAAATAGAGAGACATATATAATTTTTTTTGTTAATATATACATATACAATATACAATACATCTCTGTTAAAATAATAAATAGATATTTTAGAATGCTATGTTCTCAGTTTAGATAATAGTCACGAACATTGGTTAAACCAAATTTTATGTCATCTATAAGTCTTCTACATTAAACTTTCCACAAGTTTTGTACTAAAAGTTTGTCGTTATGTTTAGAATTATCTCATCTGTAATAGTACGTTCTACATATTCAGGTTTTCATATATTTATTGTTTATAAATCTATATGAAAATAATTATTGAAGCATAAGTATAAAACTATATAGGCACTTAGTCAAAATCTGTGAACGGGTTACTGGATGAGGAATCTGATGAATTACGTACAGTTTTTTCTTATATATTTGATAATGGGCATGAGTTCGAGTGTCGCACTGTAAATAGCGACAAACATTACATCTAGAAAAAAAAATCAAGACTTTCTGAAATAAAGATTCAAGGATAAGTTTTTCAGAGAATCTATAGATCGATTCATTGACGTTAAATGTCTCACATTTTTACCGTCTTTTTTATTACATTTTTGAGGCACTGCAACTGGCTATGGAAAGTAAACCTTCAAAATATATCAAATCCAGAACATGGGCTAAAACGAGAACTAATTTACTGTAGAGTTATATTTGTCACAGTAATCTTTATAGCATGAATATAAAAAAAAACGAATAGGAAATTGCTTTACGAAATCTAAATTCTCTCTATGTAAACGTGCCCTATCTCTCATTCTTCTTTATAAGTGTGAAATAACAATTCTCATTGTTCTATGCAGATATTTTAATTGAACAATTGAATATAATAATTTTGTGAAATATATTGTTTTTTTTTTTAATGAAATTTTTGTTAAATCGATCCATATGAACTTTTATGATATGTTAGTAGAATGTATTAGTGAATTATGAATGTGAATATATTACCATACAGCGAAGCAGAACTATACAATTTAGTAATTCCTAATTTCAATAATTAATGAATTTTAAACAAATATTTTACATTGCACACACTAAATTAGATTTATTTCTAACTTTGCAAAGTTACAAATTTGAACAGAAATATTTTTAAATAATATTAATTTAAATTGTCGTTTTTCGTAAAATTGGACTTACGAATTTAATTTCAATAAATTTTTCAATATCTGTTTCTCGTTAAAATGACTTATTATATCTTTAAATAAAAAGCCTAATTAAATCGTATAACTCAAATATTGTGATAACATTTATCGTTATATCAAAACATAATCTATAACAATCCCATCTTTAATTATCTCTAAATATAAGCTTGCGGCCAAATTATTATATAGGTATAGTTATATACACTTATTTATTTATACAAAATTCTTTTTTTTCGTCAATAATTTATCGTTTTATATATAATATAATAACTGACAATATAATATAAACTCAATTCATGAAATAATCATTTTGTGTGTTGTAAAATGAAAATTTAATATGCCGCGATTTTCATTTAAAACAAAATTGTTCACCCTCCATTTTACTTAATATTTATATTATGAGGTCTACCCGCTCCAACATTTAATGGTAAAAAAAATAGCTACATTTTCTTTGAAAACATCCAAGAACTAATCAACGAGAGAATTATTAATCGTGGAAAATGTCTATACTCTGCACAATATACTTCAAAATAATATAACATTCCATCACATTACGCAACTTATATGCGCGAATTCAATATTCTGTATTGTGTAAATTCTAACTATATTATTTAGGTAAGTCTTGTCGATTCAATGAGTAAAATGTAGAGTTGTTTGACATATTTCTTGAATTTATTCTTAGACGTTCTTTATAAACCATAATGAACGTCTATATATATAATATATATATATATTAAGTCTATAGGCTTATAGATTTATATTTTAGGCAAAATATAATATTTGTAATGTACATTTTACATCCTTGTTTTGAAATTGTACTGCTTCTTGTGAAATATTGGAGCATAGCAGATTTTATATATCATATTAAAACCATATTACCTAAGCACACAAATAAACATACTCAATGAATGCATATTTAGATTTACATATTGTTGCTTGTTATATTTCTGTAGTTGTTTTTTATTAAATTAAAAATAATTTCAAATTAAAAGTGATTTGCATTCAATAAAATTGATTTTAAGAAATATCCTTTATTTGTTTTAATTAATACATATTTTAATAATTATTTTAATTATGAATCGCCTTACTTCATAACATATTACATTTTTAATTCGAATTAGCTAACGAAAAAACCTTATCAATTGGTTTACATTCAGTGTATGATTTTCCTTTTTGATTTGAGTCGTACTGTTTAAAATTTTAATAACAGCCAGCCACATTTCGTAGACAATACACAATCACACCGAAATGATTTTCATAAATTGATAAGTAAAGTGAAATCTGAATAATTCATTCGAAATCAGTTTCTCTCATCTGGAATTATATTCTTTGCAATAATGTAATTAATTTATCAATGCGGGAATGGAAAATAGCTAAATATTCGAATAAAATTGGTTTTTGTTGTGAAATGTTCAAGATAATTGGAAAACCGAAAAAAAAATATTCAAAATAAATATTTTAGTTGCGAAATTCGGTTTTGGTATCTTCTATGCTTTTGCTCACTATAAAAGAGGAAATAAAAATAAAAAAAAATCTGCTTATTATGTATTCCATCCTTTTTAAGAAGTAATCCCTAATCCATGCATAAATATATTTAATGTAGACAAGAAAATTATATAGGAAAATGTTGTGCAATATTGTAAAGGTACCCTACGCATCAATATTATAAAAAGAAATTTACATAATATTATATTAGAGACGCCGCGTACATTATTTACTTTAAAAATTATAAAATTATATAAGGTACGATAAGAGGCTGAAGTATATTATTGCTAACAAACAAATGCAGAGAACGAAAACCACATGAATACTAAGTAGATCAAAATCTCAAAATTTCAATATTACTTGTATCTGAATTTATTTCATGCTTCGGTGTTTAAGCTATTTATATACATATTGAGACAGACAAGTGTGTCTGTGTCTGTAGATTTTCGCGAAAAAAAATTATCAATCTAAATAATCTTTTATAATTGTTATTATATACTTATGTGGTCGTTAATTAAAATTAGTAAGAATTTGATTAATGATGTTTTATTGCTCTAATGAAAATTTATAATAACATGTTGATTATATTTTTATTTTTTAATGCCGTAATAAACTTTTCCAAATTTAATTATGCTCTCAATAACTAATAGATATTTAATTAATTTAAAACATTTTTAACTTTTTTAACATTTTTTTTTTTAAATATAGAAAGTTAAAAAATTAGCTTAAAAAGTAGGTACTGTAATTAATTATTTGGATTTTTTTAATGTGTGAAGTATATTATTTTTGGGAGGAAAAGTTTTGTAGGTTGATGAAAAAAAAAATGACATATAATTTCCAAAGCTACTTTTTTTACCCGGGTAAATTAGTAACGCCGTTCGGTTAGTCACAGCCAAAATCGATTCCCAAAACAAAAAATCTCGCCAAATCTCGCCAAATCTCGGGGGGCGGGGGTAATACAACCCACCCACCCGTGCACACGTCTGGTCACAGCTCTGCTAATTTCTAAAATAAATAAATAAGTTAGAGAAGATCCCGAATTTAAAGATTTTAATTTTTAGTGTGATATCGCAAATTTTGCGTATTTTAAATTTTTGTTTTTAAATTCGTTGATTACAGGTTTAGCGAAATTTAGAGCGGTATTTATTTCTGTTTTTTTTTCTTTTTACACGCTTGCTAAATCTTTAGTGGTATTCTCTCAAATACTAAAATTAAGAGCTTCTAAATTTTACCCAAATTCCAAGTGGTCAATAAAAAAAAAATGTCATACCAATATGTACTTAATGAAAAAAATGAAGTTAAATTATATGTATAGGTAGAGGTATTTGTTGTTTCTCTACCAAATTCTAATAAGTATATCGATGATAATTTCGTGAAAAAAGAAGGAAAAAAACAAAACACACACACACACACACACACACACACAAAATTGTCACAACATTACATCAAACCTCACAAAATATATATTTGTAATAGGATCTGCTCAAATGCGATGGTATGTCGTTAAGGTATTTTCATATAATAGATTTGTAACTAAATTAGAGGATGTAAAATAAATCCTTTACTTCCATGCTACCGATTTCTGATTATTTTCTCGTTGCGTGTGTGTATATGTGTTTATTAAGCATTGAGGTTATGCGATGAGAATAATAATAATATTGTTTTGTTCTTCGATAGCATGGTTTTAAAATAATATGTATCATCTAAAATACTTACCTTACGAGTTAATATTATGTTGAGAAATTTTCACATAATCCTGTTAGGTTTTGCTTATACTTAATTTAATCCTTTTGAAGTATATAATTTCCGCCCTTTGAACTCCGCACTGTACCATTTAAATAATATTATGTATTAATATGTATATCGCGTTTTGGATACATTTGTGAGAGTGTGTAAATCGAGCGATCGAGCAAATTGTAAATACTTACTAACATAATAAGTATCACTAAAGACTAAAATATGCGAATTTTGAATATAATGCGTCATGTGTTTGTTGCGTTATGAATGTTTAATTGAAAATTTTATATAGACATTTTCTTTGAATTAATGTTAGAGTTTAATATAGTCTTTTAGAAAAACCATATATAAATAGAAAGAAACGAATTGTAATATAAACGTAAGTTGAATTGAATATAAATTATTTATGAGCTATATTTAATGTAATATGTATTTTATTATTATAATAATATAATTATTATATGCATGCATATATGTTATGTATATACATTAAACATATATGCAATGTGCATACATATATGTATATTAAATATCATGTGGAAAGATGTGTTTATAGAAAAGAGTCTTAATTAAACAAAATATAAATTTAGATTATTTATGAGACGAATATTGAGTAAAAGCGCATTCAGAACGATAATAAATATTTCTTGAATAAATTATCATTATATGTATCTTGTACATGATAATATGCAAATAATTTTGTACGTGAACACTAATTTCAACATAAAACTTACCAAAGCAACCTTTGTAACTACATACAAATTTTCATTTTCCATTTTCAGCAAATATGTTTTTTAAGTTTTTTTTTGTTAACATATCTTATAACGGAAACTAAATACCCTAATAAATATTAAATAACCAACGTATTGATTTGTTGAAGCTATGAGCATCGTTAATTTATCTTTATTTTCTATCAATATAATTTATGCGATGTGAAAATCTATGATAGTGTTTTGAAACCATCTACCTATCTATCCTATATATTGAAATTGTGTCCTTACGATATCGAAGATATCTTCTGTATATGATTGCAGTAAGTATAGAAATTAATGTCGTTAAGATTTCTACCTTAGATTTACTTGTGAACTTCAATTTTCTGAACGTGCAAAAAAGATAATATCGAATATAAAGAAATAGAAATACTTCTTTTAATTCGCTTTAAGGTACTTTTATGGTCAACATATCACACATATATTACTTATATTCTACAGTTTATTGGGCGCATAGTCATATTCTTTTTTATTTTTATTTATTTTTTTAAAGCCTTTTTTGAATAAAGAAATAAACGTATTTTTTAAGAGCCACAAAAACTCTCTTTTGAGCTATTTATAAATTAATTTGATTATTATAGAAGTTTAAAAGAAAGTTTTTCTTTAAAATATGGTGGTGAATATTGGATATAGTTAAAATTGGGTATTGTGCAATGCCCTACAGAAAATTGTGTATTTATATTTATGATTAAATGAAACTTGCACATACAATACACTTTATATTATTTACCTGTGGTCAGGTTCATAAATAAAAAAAAATAATGTTGAGAAACTGGTTAACATTTTAAAACAATTCAATGTTAGTGAGATGTAATTAAAAAAAAAATTTCGACGTTTCGTTTGCAATTTGTTTATGAAACTTAGCATAACTTCGTTATATGTATGTATACAGCTGTATACATATAAATATATATTTTTTTTTTCATTTATATAATTTTACTAAAGTGGGTTAAGTAAAAACTAAACTTTATTCAATTTTTTTCTTCGGTATTTTTTTATTGCAATTATATTCAAATTAACTTTTAGTTTTTGTTAAATTTTATTTGGTGCAAGAGGACTTGATTTGGAATTTGAATTTTTCTTGTCATTTATTTTTAAAATATAGAAGAGGATAAATTTGTCGAAATTGAATTAAATACTTTTACGAGTAAAAAACCAAATTATTCAGAAACAGTATCTTTTTAGTTGATTCAGGAAACATAATTTTAATTATGTTAGAACTAAATATATATTTCATTGTCTTATTACATGTTATGTAAGTACCGAGTATCAGGCAATTCTAATTATTATTTTTTATAATCGTTTTTTTTTGCGTCTGTGATTTATTTCTATAAAAATGATTTAATAAAAAGTAATTATAAAATCAGGTGCTCACAAAAAACATGTTAAATAACGAAAATAAAATCATTCATTTATTATTATTTTCGGTAAAATAATACGTTTTATCAAAAAAATTAATTTGAATTCATTCATTACTCATATGTTTTTCATTTGGCTTTATTACGGACATTTTTGTTTTCTTTAAAGAGCACACTTTACTTCATAATTTTATTATTATTATTTTTTTTTTTTTTGTAATGAGGTTCTCAATGTATTTTGTGTGCAATTTATTTTTACTGTTTGGCTTGAATTTTGAATAAACAGAAACCTTTTTATATTTAGCAGATTCTTTTCGTTTCCATTTTGATTTTATGTTGAGCATTTTATTGCCAATATATTTGTTTTATTTTAAAAATTTCCATTTAGAACAAAAACAACAAAACTTTCTTTTACTTAAGGCATGTAATCATAGATGCACACGGGGGGCTGGGTGTTACCCCCCTTTCTGAATTTAAAAAAAAAATTATACCCGTAGTTTTTGGCGAAAATAGTATCTTTTTTAAGTTTTTAAACAGAAAAGAGTATGTTTTTTAAGTTTTACCTACCTCGATTTTAAACAAAATAGTACGTTTTTCATGTTTTAAAAGATTACCCTACTTCGATTTCCAAATTCGATTTGCATACAGCGCGGTATTTTTGGAGAAATAGTATAGTTAAAAAACGAAAAAAGAAAAAGTTAACAATTTTATCCTACGTAAATTTTTCAAATTTACCCCCCCAAAAAACAAAAGCGTATGCATGTAATGCCATAATAATAAAAGAATCCACACAACAAATAAATATAATGTCCAAATGCTTCCAAAATCAATTTCTTCACGTTTATTTTTTTTCTTTTTGTACATTTTATCTAACACATTATAACTTTGCATTGCATTATTTTCTAAAAAAAAAAAAAATATGATATAAATACACGAAACAATATTTATGGAACATTTTATATCTAAAAAATAGCTAAAGCAAAAGCTGTTACTGTTCTTTATATTTTCGAGCTGTATCCGGTCCCGAAAACCGGAAATCCGTAGACCTTATCAAATTCCATTCACAATCGGGTACTAAAAGAAATAAAAATGTCCCAAGTAGCGGAGTAGCATATAAAACGTCCATCCATTCATTTAGAAACGAGATTTAATATTATTGTACCAACTATACGTAAAGTCTATACGTATCGTATATATTTTATATATGCGGAGTAGGAAGGTAATAACACATTGACTTTAACGATATATCGATATCGATTCACATAGAAATATAACATTTTTTGGCATGACAACTTTATCTTTTTGTATTAATACTAAGGGAAGCTATAAATACTGAAATGGGTGGACATATGCGTTGCATATAAATATGAGTGGATAACTATTATATTATTTTCATGAGAAGAATAAAAAGGAAAAAAAGCAAAAAAAAAAAAACTTTCTCAGTTAATATCCATACTGGGTCTGACGTTCTACTTCTAACTTAGATTATTTAGCAAAGAAAAAAAAAATTGTGCATTATGCATTTTGTATCCATAAATGAATAGCAGAACCGATAAAAAGCATGAATCCATTTAAAATTCGAATGCAATGAATTATAACTTTAATGTAACTTCTCGTTTTGGGTATTAATAATGAAAACTAAATTTATTTCTCTTTACATGTATAATTTTTAATTTTTTTTTATATTGAAATATGTACGCCGCCCCCTCCCCCCTCCCTTTAATTTTTTTTTTTTGTCAATATAATATAGCTTATTGAAGGTATGATCCATTTCGGAAACGGCTACCATATTCATGAATAGCTTTTAAATTTCAAGTTAAAATTGCTTTCCATGGTTTTATTATGGAACCACATCCGAACAATAAACCTAAAAACCTACATAGCTACGTATCTACGTATCTACCGCTAACAAAACATTTTTGTGTACAGCCCGATCGTATCACATAAATGCTTTTCATATATATGCGTAAACTTTATAATACACGGTCACTTTCGGTCGCTAATCAAATCCACCATCTATACATCATCGAAGTACATAGAATCAGTTCTTTTTACTTTTCTCCTATAAACATTCCATAGTTATTCCATATTATGGAAAATGTGCACTGTATGGGCCGTTATATTATTGTTGAATAGGTAAGAGGTACGGTATGGATGCTGTAATATGAATGCGGTATTGTATTAAAAAAAAACGGTCAATGTGTTTTTTTTTGTCTAAATTTTTATACATCTATTCAAAAAACCAACATTCATTTGACCATGTTACATTAAGCGATCCTATATTTAAAAAAATAAAATAGGTAGGTATCTGATATGTGACTGTGATTTTATGCTATTTTGTTGAATTATGTATGATGGCAGACAGAATTCTCTTCTTTTTTAATTATGAACTGTGACTGTGCGTAAAACAATTTTTTTGAATAATTAAAATGTCTCTACTCTACATTATTTTAATATTTATGTTGATGTTGAAATATGATACTAAGTCCCATTCCACTGTTTCCCATTTACCCAAACCCCATATGCCATCTGTTTTTTTTTTATATTGTACAAAAATTTAAAAAATAAAAACAATCGTGTAAAAAAAAAACTTGCTCACCATTATGCATACAATCATTGCACTAATGACTATAATTAACCTACATAGTCAATGTGAAGTAGGTAACTAACATAGAAATATCGTATATAGGTATTTTAGCGTTTAATTAAATATTGAAAGTATTCAAGCAACCTGCATATTTGAGAATGCACTTAAAAACATCTTATACTTAATGAATATTCACAGTAATTTATTTCCAAAATTAGTCAATTTTGTTTTAAAGAAGAGATTATCAGTAGTCATCTATTTGGTATTTTATTGATTACATTTTAAAAGTATAATTAAAAGCAAAATACTCGTAAGTTTCAATAAAACTATCAACTCAAAATATATAACTTAGCCTATAGGCTATGCCGGGTGCATGGGAAAATATTATAATTATTCAATATAAAATTATTTCTCTAAATACAAGTAGACAATACAATGTTCATAGCGTCGTTCAAAAACATTTACAATGATCATTATCGAACAATGTTAATTTAGGTATTCGACTCAAACCCTACTTTTGAGCAAATCAACGCTCATATTTTTTTTAATAATAACTATAAGGAAATTCATAATACAACTACTTTTCTTTCCGGTTCAGAGAAAATTTTATTCAAAAATAATTTTCCACATAGAAAACAATTGCAAACTTAGTTTATTTGTAAAAGTAACTTTACTTTATGAAATCATTATAATTAAGATAGAGGAAAAATGTGGAATGGTGTTTTTCGCATGTAAGTGTTTGTGTATAGAAAAATGTTAAGACTCAAAATCCACAAACCAAACATTGTAAAATAACAAAGAAAAAGACACATACACATTGACATCAATGGTAATATCTTTTTACGTTTCCATTTTACTTATATAGAAATTTATTGTTGTTTTCACATTTATATTCAAAACATCTTGTCTATTAGATAAGTGATTCTTTTGGGGAGGGTGAAAATGATGGTTGTTAGAATCAGATATAATAACCTCAAGCAACATATAAGTAGATATTATTGCTGTGCTGTATACAATATTCTCTATGGTATCTTATCGTTTAGAAAATGGTAAATTGTAAGATTGGAAGAGGTGAATAAATACAATAATAGCTTTGTTTTTGAGCTTAGTAACATACATTGTTTATATCTTGTATATTTTTAAATATATACGACTACGACAGTTGTCTAGTCTCTAGATCCATTAAATATTTTTTCTTTTTTGTTGCTTTTACACTAAGATTATTTATTTTTGCAAAGAATTTTTGTTTCTTATTAAGTACTTTATTATTTTTTTGATTTGTAGCATTTCGTTTGTCTTTGTCATTTTTTTTCTTTTATCTAATTATTTTTTATTCTAGCAAAAAGCAATTACTGTAATTGCTCAGAATCAAGAAGATTAAACTAGATATGCGTTTATTAATTTCTTCTTTTGTTACAATTTTAATAGCATATAATTTATATTTTTCATATACTTATACTTATTTTATACTATTAAAAAGAAAAATTTAGCGATGTTATATATGTTTTTTATCAAAATAAATTTTAATACATTTTAAATTTATGAATTTTAGATTACTATTTTGTATTCGTTTTGATTTTAAAAGAAAAAGATAAGCAAAAACCTTTATGTACTTGAAAGGTCTATCTATTTATCGGTGAATGTGTTTCTCTGTAGTTTGAATGATACAAAAAAAGAAAAATAAATGTTAGAAGCTGTAACACACAATAGATTATATTCAATACATTAAGAATATTTTCTTTGAAAGTAATTTTATAATCGTATTACAAAAATTTTGATTCCTTTCTGAATCTGAATAATATCTTAATATAAATATTAACCTTTTTTCTTAGAAAAAAAAAATCTTACATCTAAAACCGCCACGTCCACCCTCCATTCCACCATGTATGCGTAATATATATTTTAGGATTAACTTAATGTTTTATAAGCCTTCATTTTGTATAATATACAAATATAAAATATAAAAAGGCGATTTGGTTAAAACCTTATTCCCTCAATAATTCCGGTCTAAAAAGAAGGAAAAAAAAACGAAATACTCTCACACCCAAATCCTTCATTTATACAAAACGACAAAACACGTGACACTTTATATTCCAAACGGTGAATGAAAATAGTAATAAAAGCATTCCAGAATTATTTTTTTTTTGCTTCTTTCCATATATAGCTATCTCTATAGAAATACTTTTATATATGGGTATGGGTGAATTCACCTCGTATGACAATATATTTACAAAATGTTTTCACTGAATATTTGGAAAAGTCTGGGACCCAACCCGGTTATCTTCTTCTAGCTATGTTATTGCTACTGCATCTATCTGTATACCAATTTCACAATTTAGGTGTATGAAAAATTCCAAAAATATTTTTCCATTTATATATTGATAATACACCATCTAGCATCTATAGTAAAAATATAATAAAAGCAACATAACATATTGGTGTAACTTCCAGTATCTGTATCGAACCGTTAGATATATTTCGAAATATTGTGGAATAAATATTATGCGATATTACCGGAGTTATATGTGTTTATAAAAGACATGAAGAGAATACTTATCGGTATTTAGATATTTTCTTTTAGAGACAATAAAAGGAATCTCTTGGCATTGTGTGATATAAATTATCAAAAATTATTACTTCTAATAGGGGAGAAATATTTTGAATAATTTTCGGTACACGTATATATACGGAAGTATGAGGCAGATACAATTCTCGTTATATTTATTAATATTTTAGATATTATAAATTTTCAAATGAAATATTTAATCATTTCGATAATGTATGTGTGCAAGGAAAATGAAATATGGTAGAATGTATTCGACAATAGAGATTACGTAATTCAATTTATGTTTAAGATTTATTAGAAATTTTATGATCGAATGTTTGTGTGGAATGATATTAAACATCAAGAGAGAGGAAGTTAGTCGTGCATAATGTTTTTTTTTTCATTTTTTTTTTAAATGTTTATGAATGGATAAATACGTAATAGCTTAAATTATATTCTAGATTTTTGTGTGTTTATTGTGCATCACAACTATGTATCGTTTAATATATAGCAGACATAATAGTTTATTGAAAAAGTATACGCGTAAATTTGTTGGCTCAACAATATAAAAATCGCGAAAAGATTTTCTTATTTAAGGATTTTATTTTATATGCATTTTCTGCTGAGGTTAATATAAAACATGCGTTCTTATTACAATTTATGTTCCGATAAATTACTTATTTATGAGCAAATATAGAATAGTATACTGAATAGACACTTACTTATTTCAGTAAATCCCCAAAGTGGAACCATAAACACTATATCATAAAATCAAACCAATCGAATCCCTTCCCATGATTTGGTTTGGTTAGATCTGGTGGATACAATATATAGGTAAGCATTATCGATATTGTTTGGTAACATACACAACATCTTATTTTATTTTTCTATATATTTTTCTTTGCTTGCCTGTATGCCTGTGTATAAGTTTAGGTATGTAAATATCGAAAAGATTTCCATAAATGATTTATATAAATGGCTTTTTCCCAGAAAATCGAAAAGTGTTAGTGAAAATAGATGTTCATAGAAATTGAAATTTATACGCATAAAAAAGTGGTTTCGATGTAATGTAATAGATATTATGATGGTCTGTGGATGTAATTGAAAATGGAAAAAAGCCAAAAATATTATATCGAAGATTGGCTGTCTTTATTTACAATCTTTTCAAATGAAAAAGAAAATAATGACACAGTTGAATTTTTTTTATTGATTTTTTTATTTTTTTTATATATTAAATTCCGAAACGAAACATATTACTTATTGTATTTAATTTTTAGTATAAATTAATTGATTAATTTTTGGATGAATGATGAATATGTACCCAATACAAACTAAATTAAATCAATTTTCTAATAAAAATAATTTAACATTATCCTTCCATTACATAAATTGACTAAGCGATTAATAATTGAAACTTTATAATTGAATGAAATGTGTAAATTGAAACATACCTGCGGGCTACTCACAATATTGGTCCCCTTTTTTATTTTCGTTTTTGTTTGGATAAATATTGTTGTGAATTTGTCAAATGTTGTTTGGTAGTAGATAGTAGCTATTATCCAAACATTAGATTATCTCCTATATATTTTTATATAGATATAGGAAAATAACTGCAACATAATATTTGCTTGACTATTATTATGTGCGGCGTATGTGTCTGTGTACAAACGTACCATCCCGCATTTGATTTAGTCCCATGCTCTATAAAATACCTTTATTATAATTGAAATTGTTGGCTTGGTAGTGAAAGTATTTATATTTTATATATGCATAACAAAGTCCGCTAAAAGCTTTCCATTCAAATTTTCCTGACGGTGCACACGTATTATGTTTTGTTTGATTAATTCATCAAAATTTTATGAAATACGTATACATTTAATATACGTGAAATGTTTATTTGGATTGTATAGGCGGTCTACCTACAAAATCTACTACGGATATAAACTGGATTATTATATAAGGTCTGAATCTTAAATCTCATGTATTGCGTCTGGCTTTTTGTTGTGCCACTTTTATACACAATAATCTATATAGCGATAGGTAGCCACTTTTTACTTAGGTTGATATACTCATTTGTTTGTATACTTAATTATTAATTTCACCTTGCTTGCGGCAACATGAATGGTTTCAATGGCGGGCGCGCCTTATTATTTTGGTTTAATTTTTTTTTATGTGCGCTTCTTATGTACCTTTGCAACCGACATAATATTTATAAATAATAATCACATAACACAACACAAAAATATATGGTGGCTGTGGCTGTGGCTATGCCTGCTTGTTGGAATGATATTATTCAGGCATAGAAATTTTTTCTGTTTTGTATCAAGAAATAAAATATAAAAGTGTATTATTCTTTTACGTTGATGAAAAAGAAAGAAAGAAGAAGAAAAAACCATCGTTATATGACAAGGAAAATTTTTCGGAGGTCGCTCTTTTGAACAGTAACTCTCTACGTGTATTGAATAACAAATCAGTTTCACAAGTATATAAAACGCATAAAAGAAAAGCAACATAAAAAACCACCCGCAAAAGCTTTCTTTTCATGTTTTTCTTTGCTTTCATTTTGTTCCTGTATGCCGCGCTTGTTTGTTCGAATAATGTATATATACACACTGTTCATTCGTTTATATATACGTTAAGTAGCATACGTATACTTTTTTCATTACATTTATCTCCTCTATATATTTATTCTTTATACAAGAATACGCAGTTTGTTGTCCTTATTTATAAATGCTATATGTACACGCTTGTTATTACCATCACCATCAATATATGAGAACGAAACAACCAAATAACCCTTGAGCATTTTTATATTAACTCACTTTTTGAAAAGATAAAATCTTCTTTTTTTTCTTTTGCAGTGCTTTGTTTTGTTTTGTTTCGTAAATTTAATGTTATACGCTTAATATAAGAACACAGATGAAATGAATATTAATTACTTTAATGTGATTGTCTTATTTGAATATGAAAGTAAAAAGAATTCCATACTCGGTCAGTGAGGTCATTTAAAATGAATAATGCATTCATTATTAAACGCAGTATTGAATAATAAGATATTATTTTGTAATAATTGATTAATCAATCATTTTACTTTTGATTGGTTCACATTATTTAAAGTTAACTTTTTTTAAACTCTAATTTAATTTCCAGATTATTTCAGATTACGATTGTATAAAATGTTCTTGCACTTACTTATTGGCTATACATCACAGTTCATATTCATTTATTTATTTATTTATTTTCTCCTAGACTTTCAGATTAATTGTTACAATGCTGAATAAATACATCTAAAAGCTATAGAGATAATATTTTTGCATGCATCTACGATTATTAGAATAATTGTTTCTTTTATTGCTCTAGCGTATTTCTATGCAGATTGAACTGGAACTGTTATATTTCATAGGCGTTTGCTTACCAATAATCTGGAGCTTACGTTTGCTTGTGTTCAATTGCAATGTGAGCTCATTATTAATTAAATAAAATCATTAAGCGTGGTAGCTTTAAGCAAAGTTAGATAGTTTTTTTTTTTAATTTCTAGCTATCTATACTCTCATTCGCACGATTATCGCAAATGTTGTTGTTTTTTTTTAAACTAATGAAATAAAATTATAAATTGTTACTACGTAACGGAATTGATAAAACTATTAATTTATTTTATTTTTCAATGTTAAATTATTATAACATGCGGATAATCTACCTCATCAAATACTTCATAAAATATTAGTAATAATCATTTATAAATTAAAAACTTTTTATTAAAATTAAAACATTATTTATTAACTTGGAACAAAAATAAACTCGTAAAATTACGCATGAAACAAGAAAATCTGAAACGCAAAACATAAGCAAGCACGTTACTTATTCCCAACCCAGCTAACACATTAGGTCGCCTCGACGTAAATTAGGTCAGGTCACCAATTTGCTTTAGTCGAGACGACGTAATTTCGACGTCGAGTCGACCATGTTTGGTGTGATTTTTACACGTCGAATCGACGTCGAGAATAAGTAATTTAAGTAATTTCACACCTATACCTATTGGTCGAACTGGCCGTTTTTAATTTTTTACTATCATAAATTAATTTGTTTCCATTTTTAAGTACCACATGATTATAGTGTATCTATTATAGAAACCATAGTATGGCGGACAGACTTTTCACCAACATAACAAGCACGAAAAACAAAACAAAGATAGTGAACTGTT
>JAABKK020003084.1:0-28431 GCA_011634745.2 Catotricha subobsoleta
GTGACCATTTGTGACAAGGGGGGAGGGGGTGTCTAAAATCAACCAAAAAAGCGTGACGTCCTTTATGGACAGCCCCTTAGAAGTTTTAGTCTATTTTCTGATTTTCTATTACTCTGCATCTGGATGCATTATATTCAAATATATATAAACTTACACAAATTAATGACATTTCAAATAATTATTTGACTGAATGAAATGCATGAGTGTGAACAGAATAAAACATATAAAAGCTTAATGTATGAAAAGTTTATCAGCCTATTAATTATTTGAAATGCCTGTACTTTAAAATAAAACAAAGGCAATCGTTTTTTTTTTTTTTTTAGAAAAGTTAAACGCATTTTTATTTATGAAAAGCATAATTTAGTTTTTTATTATAATAATTTCAGTTTTTAATAATAATTAATGTTTAATAATTGTTATTTTAAAATTTTTCTCCTAAATTAAATACTACAACAAACAAACAAACAACATAATGGGTATTCATTATTTTTTTTTAAAACAGTCTATCAGATTTTTCTTTTTATCTTTTTTCGTTTTTTCGTTTTTTTTTTGTTTTTTAATTTGTAAATTTTTTTAGTAATTGTTTCATACAACTTTCATTTTTATGTTTGATAACTAGTTTGACACATAAGTTTAATATAAAAATGACTAAAATGTTATTAAAAATATAAAAATGACGATAGATTGACATTAAATTATTATTGGTTAGTAGATTTTTACGAATTCTAAATAATTTAAAAACAAATTTTTGCAGATATATGGTTGACTCAATTTTTTTTTTTTTATATTCTGTATTACTTTAAAAGAAACCATTTTAAGCTGCCTGACACTTGATAAAATAAATGAAATATTTATGGAAGATTTTTCTTAATGGAAAATATTTTCATGCATCTATCAATATTAATTTTGATATTTTTAATTAGAAAAATATATTGTGAATGTAGGGCATAGATAATTTTTAAACAATTTTAGAATATTAATTTGCTTTTTTTCTTTAATTTTGTATGTATATAATTATAATAAATTGAACCATTTTCTCAAGAATTGGGAATGATCACCGCTATACGTAATTTGATGGTGCTGCATGTGTTTGTATAACATACAACATAAAATATATGATGCAACTATATTAAATATAGTGGTGCACATCGACGAATCTTGAGAAAATGATTTGCTAACATTTCTTAATTCAAAAAGTACTCTACTTCGTTTTAAAATGGTACATAAAATATGAATACATATTTCTACAAAAAAAAAATTATTCAATACATTATTTAATTAAAATATACTTTCGAATAATGAATCGTACCATGTAACCAGCGTATGAGTAACTATAACAAATTTTATTGTTTAGTGAAATGACCAAAAATTATAATTATCGAAATTGAATAGAGAATAAATATTTAGTATAGGCATCGGTATTCTTATTATTATTCGTTTTTTTTCTCTTCATCAGGTTTAATTTCACTGGTTTCATCGTCTTCTTTTGATATTGCTACTGGTGTTGGTGATGATATAATATTATCGGTTAATGGATGTTCGTCATCAACTTTATTATCAGACAGTTCTTTAGTTTCAATTGCTGGTTCTGAATCTGAACCTGAAATAATTTTATATTTAAATTAAATTTCAATAGTTTCGAATAGAGTTTAATTAATTAAATATTCTCAAAACTAACTTGAATCTTTTTCTGATACCGATGTTGATGAACTGATATCCTCTTTTCTTGCCTTAGTTTGCCCATGTGACAATGATTTATCACTACCACTTAGGCCAGTAGGTAATCTAGGTGCAATTGGTCTTAACTTTCTAGCCGGATTCAATGCTTTACAAAATGCACATTTAAATGCTGAATATTCGTATTCTTCGTGTGAAGTCATTCCTAAATGATAAACAGTGAAAAATTTCATGATGTTGTATTTCTATAATCAACTGTCACTGTAAATATTATTTGCAAAGTTATGGCAATGAGAAAGCTTTGAATAAAATAAAAGTGGAAATAGTAATTTACAATTTTGAATAAAAAATAAAACTGGATTAATATTAAATTCTAAAAAAAACAAAAAAAACAATACCATTATGTCCAAAGCATTCTTTGCAAATCATTCCATATCGGTTGCTTGGTCCATCACCAATCAAATAGTCAACCACTTTTTCAAATAAACCTTTCTGATTTTGATTAATAATAGGATATGGCGTATTTTGTGATTGTTGTCGTTGTATAGTTGTTGTTTGAAAGGAATAATGACTTAATGGGCTACTAGCACCAGCAGTAATACTACGTGGTGTGGTGTTTGCAGGAGAAGCAGTATTTAATGAAAAACTTCTTGCATTAATAGGTATTCGGGGTGATGGTCGTAGCTGCTGTGCATTCAATGGAGTTGATAATTGATCTTTTTGTGTTATTTTTCGGGGTGTTAGTAAGTTACTGCTAGGATTTTGTATAATGGCTGTGGGTACTCTAACTGCTGGAAATGATTGTATATTTTGTGATGAAATTATTTTAAGTTTATTTTGTTTGTGTTTTGTATGGGACAATATTTTACCTCCAGCGATTGATTGTTGCTGCGATTTAGAACCATTTGAATTATCTGCAAAACGATTCAAAATCTCAAGCGCAACCTTATTGTTCATCATACAATCAAAATATTAATAATTATAAATATTAATTTTTAAAAAAAATGTGGAAATATGCTTAAAAATTAAAAATACCTTATATGTTTCCTTGTCCATAACTTTTTCAATAATTTTTTTCTTTTCAGCTCTTAACACCTTTAATTGATTTGAATTGCTATTTAGTTTTCGTTGAAAAAACCAGGCAACTAAACGTTTTAAAAATATTATTCTGAAACAGCAATAAATAAATAAGCAATCAGCAATGCAATAGATTTGTATTTAATAATTATTTTAAATTGATAACTTTTATAATTACAATATTGGAAATATGAGTAATGGCGTTGAATATACAATTCTTTTTGACCATGTTGGTGGAAAAAACACAAAATAGAATATTATCGAACTAATCACATATAATCCAACTGACACAACAAGAAAATTTCCAACAAAACGTTTTTGTCGTTCTTGTGTGCTGACGGAAAAATCTTCAATATCTTTAATTTTTGTTTCTAGTGTTTCCAGTATCTCAAAGGTGGTTTTCTCCTTCTATAATTATAAATTGTAAAAATCATATAAGAGATTTATTGATGAACTATTAAATGAAATATATTTGGAAATTTGAACAAGGCAATGAATTATCGCTACTGTTGATTCAACATAATTTGTATACCGATAAGCAGATAATCTCTAATTTACGAATTATGAGATGTTTCGTTTTTGAAAACCTGTTTATATTTTAAGTCTAACTAGACTAGATCCCTATCATAATCCAGATTTTTTCATTCTACGTGCATATTAATTCAGTATTTTGTTTAAATTTAAATAAGAATTGCTTTTTACAAAAAGAAATCATGCATAGCTTTTTTTTTTTAACAAACAAAAACTTTCCATTTTTAATATTTTTTTTTTTTTTAAACAAAATAAATAATAATTAAAATTATATGTTATTTATTTGATTAGACATGTAATAGGCATTAATTAAATAAAAAAAAATAAAAATGTATGAAATAATGAATTATATACATTTGCAACGTTATTCGTCAAGCGTATAAGTGAAAATTAACAAATATGATAATAACGAGAAGTAAATACTTAGTGCACCGCCTTATAATTATAATTCAGTTAGGATTAAAAATATATAATTCAAAAATTATTAAAACCAAAAAGAAAAATAATAAAAAAAATAGGACAAATAAGAACTCAAAGCTCAATATGTATTTAGATATATAATTTTTTTTGTCTCTTTTGCCATGTACTTTTTATTATTATATGAAATAAATTAAAATTAAAATTTTAATGCAAATGCTACCAAATAAATATATTTCACTTATTACTCATTCACAGAATATTAATTTTATTTAAATTTTACAACAACTATTGACGTAAACAATGACTATTATTTATTTTTATATTTCAATTCCAAATTCATACGGTTTTTATTAATCACCAAATAATATTCACTTACCCTAAATTTTGCTAATATCACACCCATTTTTCTGTTCTATTCTTTAATTTTACATCTAATTTCAGTATAATTTCGGTACCTAGGAATATAAGAAATAAATTTCTATTTATTAAAATTACTTTCAATTGTGTTCCGACCGCTGTCTATGTTCTATATATAAATCAAAAATTTTAATTTGTTGGCAATGCTTTATAGATAAAAAGTACCTACGTAGAATTGTAAAAGTAAGTATAGTTATTCCCAAAACAAGTAGAATTAATATTATTTATAAATATTATAAAAGATACGAACCAACAACAACATCGAACAATAACCTAAAAAAAAAAATTGCTTCTATGATATGCAACAAGCTATAATCAATCACTTCACTTTCGATATGTACATCAAAAAAAAAAAAAAACCCGAAGCAATTCAATTGTTTTCGATTCAAAAGAACAATTTTTTGAAAACTATACGCGAGTAATATTTTCGCATTTATGTATTTAGAAGCGAATACTTAATTTAAAAAAACAATTTTTGTTTTAAGTTATTCCGACTGACTCAACGTCGTGACACTTAGTTGCATATTTGTCAGTTAACTGACGTCTTCGTTTTTTTCACAATAATAAACTTTAGTGGTGCCGTAGTTGTATATTGAGTTATAAAAAAAAGAAGAAATGTTTTGTTATTTTTACATAATAATATGCATAAGTATTACTTATAGGTGTTGTGGTTTTTTTTTGTTGATAAGAATCATAATTGATAATAACAATACCTACATAATTGGTTTTTGTGTGATGATGTGTCAGTATGTTTTCGTAGTTGCTATTGATAGATATTAGGGTGTTTTTTTTGTTGTAAATTTCAAATATTTAGTTGCACAATTGTTTATTAGCTTGCATTTTACGTAAAAATAAGAATTGTAAAATACGTATTAGTCGCTTTCGTTTTCTTAACTTTAGTAAAAATAGTAATTTTTTTTCGTTTTCAGTCATACTTAATTACCCTCCCTGAGATTTGAAAAAAATATTACCCTATGTCGATTTTGCCGAAAATAGTATCTTTTTTAAATTTTTGAACAGAAAATAGTATGTTTTTTAAGTTTCAGAGAATTACCCTACCTCTTTTTTGGACAAAATAGTACCTGTTGTAGGTTTGAAAAAATTACTAAATTAGTCGCATTCGGCGGTAGTTATCCGATTTTGAAATATCGTTTTTTTGATGGAATTTTAAACTAGATAACTAGAACTCCGTAGTAAGCTACTAGTTTTCAATATATTATTTGAAAGCCATTGACTTAAGCTATATCTGTATAATTAAACAGAAACACAATTATTTGTAACAGCCGAGAGATAGAATGCCTCAAACACGGTCAAATATTGCGATATTCAAAACTTCGCAGACCTGCAGCACATCAAAGAACTCATTTATTTTTAAACACGTTAATTAGGAGACCAAATGAAACTAAAAAAATGATGGTATAAGGTATAAGGTATACTTAACTTTAGATAGTATATAAATAGTAAAATTGTAAATTGTCGTGTGTGTTCGGAAATCCTTTTTAATCTTTATCTTCTTTTGTCGATTGTCGTAGAATAATTGTTAAATATTTCACTTTTTATTTAATTGATAATTTTTTTTTTTAAATTATGGACGCCCGAAATTGACGGTGGGGGGGATTTAAAAAGTGGACAAGTCAGGACAGAGGGGGTATAAAATTGCATGATTTTTGGGGATGTCCTTTATGGACGACCGCTTATGCTGTTTTTGATTTTGTATTACAGAAAGTAAAATATGTATATAAAAAAAATATATATACCTACCTCCATCTACATTAGTTATTAAAGTTAGATTTTAACGATTAACACTAATGTTAAACTAGTGTGACATCTAGAAAAATAATAACTAACTTGCTTAAAATCTTAAATTGAACATAGTGTATAAAATAACATATAGTAGTAGATAGTAAATTTTAGCGTTAACCACACTTTTGCATCATTATGTTTTCAAATAAATTGGTTTTTATTCTATTTTTAATAAAATGGATGAAAATAAATAGAAAGAAATATCATCTGCGACGCAATGTAAATTATTTATCGAATTATTATTTGTGGAAAATCAATTAATTATCTTTGTAATAGAAAAATGTCAAAGCTATAGTATGGATGATAAAATTTAAGTTACACAAAATCTTTGAAATCTTTGAAAATTATTCGAAAATGGAAAAATTGTCAAAAGGCATGTTTGAGCTGACAAAATTTGCTTCCGTATTAGTTTGGAGAAAAATTTTTGGTAAATAATTACGAATACTTAATATCTGTTGACCGCAGTGTTCAGAACAAAAATATGATTCTCTTCTTAATTTAATTGCTTATTCTTCACTTTTAATTTGATTTAAAATAATTATGATTAAAAGTTTCTTAAATAAATAGATTTATATAAACACAGTAATTTTAAGCAAATAATCTGCCAACGTTCAAAATAGTAATATTTGAAGGAATAAATAAATCCTTTCTCTATGTTCAGCGATTGATAAAATTTAAAGTACCTAAAAAACATATTAAAAAAAAAAATGAATAACCATATTTGGGGTTCATTTCTTCTTAAGTTTGCTAACACATTTTTATAGAATTTATTGTACATCTCTCATATAGGTACTGGACAATTCAAACTTAATATTACGTAACTATATTCAATTTATATAATTTATTTGGATTTCAATATAAAGAATTATAAAATGTATAAAATAGAAAAGAAGTATAATGTTTAAAAGCCATATCAATAATACTTTTTTGTTAGTCATTGCTATTAAACAACGGGGTTAACCCTAGGTTCGCACTTGATTTGTTTTCGCGTTTTGTTTCCTCGTCTTCATACAAAAAACTAAAAAAAAAAAAATAAACGTACAAACACATTTCTGCGTTTAATTTTTTTGTTTTTTGTATGAAGACGCGGAAACAAAACGCGAAAACAAATCAAGTGCAAACCTAGGGCAATAAAGTTCGTATCTGTTCTAAGATAAAAGTGATTATAGTAATACAAAGTCCTCCATACATAATTTTCTATACAAACGTGCGATTTCTTAAAATGTCTTTGTATAAATCATAATCTTAATCTTAAAACAGTTACAAATATGGACAATATACTGTTCAAAACGGAACCAAAAGCCATTGCAGTTGTTTTCTTTCAGAGTTATTGACAATATTCAAAAATTATTCCCTACATGACGAATGACGATGTCCCTTCTGTCTTGAAATTGTCTATAAAATAAATATAAAATAAAGCTATTTAATATAGCTATCGGTTTTCATTCTCAAAGTGTGTGTATGTCCAGTCCATTTCCTTTCTGTGCACACTTTACTATTATATACTACATTCTATAGCTAAACTTTCATACTATAATATAGTGATAATAAGGAAAATCCAAAAGTAATTTAAAATAAAGTGCATTTTTCCATCACTAACTAATTGTTTGTATAGGGCAACATCATCTAAATTAGAATTCCATCCAATGATTTCATTACGATTTTGTTGTTCAAGCCATGCTTTTAGCGGACGGAAAAAATCAAGCAGTGGTTCTGCTGATAACTGTGACGATTTACCACGCGTTAATATTTTAATTAACTGAGAAGAGGATATTGATGCACCATGTTGCATTATTTCACTGCAAAGTTGATATATAAAAAAAATGGTTTATATAACAAAAAATAATAACAAAGGAAGCAAGCAATATATACCTTAAAATTCTTCCAGCCTCTCGTGATCGATAAAAATCACACGTATGTAAAGGACCATTATGATTAGCTGCTTGACATAGTTCCGAATATACTTGAAATTGTAAAATGGTTGCCACAAAATATTTTATATAGTCTTGATCAGAAATGATGTGATATTTTGCGCCCGCATCAAAATCTTCTGGTGATCGTGGCATTGGTGGTATTATTCCTTGATAACGTAATCGCAGTTCCCACCACCTAGAATTCATACCGAATGGACCTTTTTCGAAAATATGCCATCGCCATTTTTCTAAACCTAAACTGAATGCCATAAATGGAAGTTTGTCCAAGGCCATTCCCAATAAATATTCTATATTGATCATCGAATTTCCATTTGATGTTTGAATAGGTGTTGTTAAAAGACCCATTCGTTGTAAATGTACTGGTCCACCCACGCTCAATCCGACAGCATGCCCTTCAATTAGAAAATAAAATAATATATTTTGTTATACACATCAAATTAATTGGAATAAATTCGATTAAGCTACCGATTGCTTCATGAAATGAGGGATTTGGTCCGTCCCTGTAGACAAACGGTTGACTAGAATATTGCATATAATATTGAATATGTGTCATCTCATGATGCGAATTTATAAAATCTTCAACAGTTATTTGAGTGCATTGTTTCACACGAAAATCAATATTATTACAAAAGTCCCAAGCTGATGCTGTGCATTGCGTGTAAGCCTCATTTGGCTTTTGCAGTATTGAATTACGCCAAAATTCTGGTGACATTGGGGGTAACCCCATGGATGTGAAAAATTCTTCAGCTGTTTGAAATATACGCAACGGTGTATACCCTTGTCGAATCATTTCTCCGGTGACATCTGGTGTTTCAACTTTCCCAATTTTGACGATATCCATTATATTTTTCCAATTTTGAGCCCACATATTACCCAATAAATGAGCAGGAATTGGACCATCTGGTCTAATAATGCGTGCTCCATACTGTCGTACTAAACCTTTTCGTACAAATGTAAATAATTGTCGATATAATGGCTGTACCTGAGCCCATAAGTCTTGAACAGTAAAAAATATATCTGGATCTTCATAAACTGATCGCATTTGTTCTCCAGCATCACGAAAACCATGCAGATTTGCTGCTTGATTAGCTAAATCTAAATATCTCATAAAACTATTCCTGTTCGGTGGACCAATTTTTTCTCGCCATGCTGCCCATACATATTGAAGTTCTGGTTCATTACGACTCATTTCCATTATTCTAGTTAAATCTATATCCAATTTTAAATCACAATTTCCCATATATGTAGTCACATAATTGGCCAACTGAATTTCACCATGTGGCAGTGTTCCTATTCTGCTTATATGTGATTGCGTTGTCGTAGTCATTTGTCTTTGGCTTCCACGATATGGACATATTTTGGCTCGATTATAAGTGTCCTTCATTTGATAAATTATGTGAGTTATTTCTGTGAATTTATTGTCACCTAAACCGCATTTACCTTGTTTAACAATTCGATTTAATTGTCGTTTTATATTTGTATCAGTTATAAGATAATTAGAAAATAATGATGCTCGTCGCCAACTTAAGCATTCAAATTTAGTAGCAACCGATTGTTGTTCTTTCATACGACGCTTATTAAAATCACTTGAGTTTGTTGCATATTTCCATTCACTTGCTGCAACACGATTACACATTTCAGCCGCTTCTCTGTTAAATTCCTTTAAAAATTGTATCGCTTCTTCAGCATTTTCGTTTAGATCGACTTGGGAATTCTGTAACTTTACAAAATAATACTTATTTGAAAAATTTAAAAATATTTTTATTTTTATTCAAATAATTCAAATCTATAAGTCATTAAATGTTATGAATGAATTGAACGTATGTTTTATAACGCATGACTAATATTCTATAATATGAAATAATCATATTTAAAATCATATTTGCATTGTACACTTTAAAAAGGGAGTGGTGTCGCTAGAAAAAAAAAAAGTGAAATTTATATATTTTTGGTCTGTCGAAATCGAGTTAATAACTCGATATTTATTTTCAGTGTCCAGAAAATAATAATAGTTTAAATATTATATGCAATGCATGTAACTATTTATTTTTAAAATATTTATTTTATTTATGTAATAATAACTATTGTACATAAGTAAATTTTTGTATAAGAAAAATGCTGATTAGGCTCTTATATTTTAAATAATTATTGATATTTAGATGTGGCAGAAATTCATTTTCGCGTGTACCCAAAACAATATACGCTTACTGCACTTCATTTCTCGCAAATATGATCGGTGCAAATACGAAAGCTTAGCTGTACCAATTTTAATTATATTATCGGGCATTGAGACGAAGTAAAACTTTATTCTTGAACATTAATCCAAAACTTTTAATCTGTAGTTTACAGAATATTATCGAAATAATATATATGATATCAACTTCATTTTGTTAAAACCGAATGTATATAGTTCCTGATAACCATGTATGTTATTAGTATTTATTCTAAATATATAATAAATTAGGCATTGTATGTAAATGTAATCCATAAACATATCACGCGTACGCAATACCCAGGGAATACTGACTATAAAACATATTTCATATTTAAATAATATTATGATCTAGTAGAGCATAGAAATAATTGCCTATTTGAAGTTTTTTGTCGTTGTATTTTATGCTTCTATTATTTGTTAAAATTTTGAACTCTATTAAAGATTAAAAAAAAAAAAGTTGAGAGATTGCGGTATTTATATGCTTCATATTTAACTGAGAATTTTTATGTTTCTATTGCAACAAACCCTTTATGAAAATTTGAGTGATTTTCAATAAATTTAGCAAATATGTTTATTCTATTTATATATTCATATGGAAATCAAAAAGGTCAACCATTCAATGTTAACCACGATATTTTAATTAGAAAAATTCACAAATCATCATTACATTTATTAACTTAAATATAGATTATTTTAAAACTATTTTATCAGAATCACCAAATAGAGAATCATAAACCTATTGAATCTCCTTGTTTTCACGTAAGTCCCAATTTACCTAATCATGTTTTATCAATTATTATTTACACCGAAATATATAAATTTCGCTTAATGCTATAAATATTTATGTACTTAAAAAAAAACAGAACACATAAGTTTATTATGCATTGTTTATTTTATTGTTAATTTCTATTTTGGTTCCGTTGTATTACTGTCTAATACTTATGTTATAATACTTACAAATACGATGTAAGTATGTATAAGTATATAATTTATATATGTTGCTCACAGTATACTTAAGAGCTTTTCTGTAATTACATTTCTTTTTCAGGTCAAATTGATCATCAAATTTTGCGACAACTTGCGAAATGTCAATTGTTAATCTAGATTTAACGGTATATATTTATATATTTATATATGTATATATAAATATTTTTTTTAACTTTTTTAAATTAGAAAAATAATTAGGTGCATCAATTGTATTGATAAATAGGAAAATAATAAATTGTTAATATTTGTAAAAAGATAAGCCAGTGAATATCATAGCAAATGAAGGATTTTGTATTTTCGACAATATCTCTATTCCATAATTTAAAAGACGTTAATATTTATATATTTACTTACTTGTAAAATATTTTGATATCCATATTGAGATCCGGTGGATTGTGAAAAAACATTTTGTGCAAATAGTAAGAATGTTAATATTACATAACACATAATTAGACACAACAATTAATAATAATAATTTGCTTAAAATTTTAAGGCAAAGGAAGTTGAGAAATTATAAATATGAGATTTAGTTACAATTCGATAGTCAACAAGCGAGGAATTTCAATTTTATTGAATAACCATATTAAAATGCATCAAATTTAATAAATGTTTGTATTAGAAATATTTCTAAAATTATGTTCACTTTTAAATGTAATAACTATTAAACATCTTTAGTCAGGGTTCTTGGTGTTTATGGAAAAATCTAATAGTAGAATAAAAATTTAATCAGAAGAAAAAAAAGAACAACCGTAATGAATAAAACTAAAAGATGAACTGAAAGAAAATGAATGTAGTTTTTAATATGTGCGGGGTCTTACGTTTTTTTTTTTTTTTTTATTATTATTTTATTTTATTTATTTATATTTTATTTTGTAAAAATGTTCAGCCACTGAAACGAAGACAATATGATGTTATTATATTATTTAGGTACGTTCATATAGGATTGGTGTATCGTGTATCTCTCTGCCAATATTATTAATAATATGAAGTTAAATGCTGATGATTTTGTGACTGCTATATAAAATTTTGTTTGGTTTTATATGCTTTTTCTCTATGTAAATCAAAAATAAAAAAAAAAAACTAATTATTTTTTATTTAGAAAAAACTAACAATCTTATAGCTTGTGCCCGCACAGATGAGATAATATTTTAATTACCTAGTTTTTTTTTTTTTTTGTTTGTTTGTTTATGTTAAAGGAAATCATTTTTTTGTCACCAATATAAGGTATTTAATTGGTCTATAGTTAAATTTAAATGATATCAGCAAAAAAAGTGCGATCTGTGATATTTAAAAAGAGTTTAAAACAAACATGGCAAAGTTTAGCAGTAAACTAAATGAACTAAAAGAAGAAAAATGATGTAAAAGTATAAAAACAATGCTTTGTGTTTTAAGTTTCGTCTATGGTTCCATTGAATGATTTTTTGAAAACGGTATTGTAAATTAAGTTCATGTACTTACCTTGCATATTCATATTCAATGTATTCAAATAAATCTAAAATATAATACAAAACAAAAAACAAAATATTATTTAATATTTATAATAATGAAACAGTAGGAATGGCTACTTACTATGACGTTAAATAAGAAGAAAACCAAGAATGCACAACACGCGAGCTTCTTCATTTTTACATTAATGCATATTATGTAATACATTTTATGAATAAACAAATGAATAATAGATTTAAAGGGTACAGATAACATACCTATTTAATATCACGTGCTACGTGACTATATTGTTTATGAATATATAATTTTATTAATTGTGCATTATAAAGATAATTTAAAAAAATTATAGCTATGAAATTGGGGTGCGATTTACCACGCTTTGTTTTGCAATACTTGAATTCAGGATTTCAACTATTAAAGATTTACAATAAATGAAATTTTCAATTAAAAACCTTGATAAAAATTATACAGGGTTCTTTTTCAGATATAACTGACAAATGACAATTATGACGAATTTAAAAAAATAAATAAATTATTTTACGTTTGTAATTTAAGCCACTGGGTACATATACAATATACATACATACATACATACATATTGTTTATTTATTAATTTACTTTTTTCACATTTTATGAAGAGAATTATTAATTAATATATCTAAAAATTAATTTCCTTCATTAAAATTTTAAATTATGCCTTCAAGTAAATTTTTCTGAAAAAAAGAATGACCGCGAGCTGACTATTATTTCAGTGAGGTTTTGTCATATTCATATATCCCATTTTCATTTTATCTGCCATTCATTTTCTTTTCGAAACCTTGAATAATTGTTAAACCTATTCATCAGAATTATAATTACATTTTTAAACATTAATTTGATATTTACATTCCATAAATTTTACGAAGAGTAATAATTTATGTTTTCTTCAAAAACAAAAAAAGAAACCAAATAAAAATTGTGACAAAAAGACAACCGTGTCAGAAATAAAAATAACTGCAAAGCATATCCACAATAAAATAAGTTTAAATGAATGAAAGAAAAAAAAAATGTATGTCGCGATGTGATGGTCGAATGATTTTTTTTTATAAAAATATATAAAATAAGTGCATAATTTGACTGTTTTTAAATGGATAAAAAGCCAGCAAGTACATATACCTACCTATTATATGTTGTAGCTTTGTGCGGCTAGTAGGTAAGATATATAATATGCATTGAGCATGAGCATGCACGATGTATTAGACATATTATACCGATAAGCATTTCAGTAAAAGTAAAAATTAAATTCGTATGTTCTTTTTTTTCATTAAAATTCGAAAATCAAGTAAAAAATATATATATTTTTTTCAGACACTATAAATTATTGTACAAAAAAGCATTATTACATATAAATTAAGAAAATCATAAGTAATTAAATAAGGAAAAATGCACTTTGTAAAGAACTAAAAAAAAAAATACATAATATACAAAACTAAATTTAATACATATTACTAAAGAAGTAATAGAATAATAAAATGAAAAGAGTATTTAAGGTAAAAAAAAAATAAGAAAAATAGAGTATTGTTGTATTTGTTCAGATTAATTAACTCAGGACATCGTTCGAAGAAAAAAAATTTGATGAGCATATTTGTTTTTGTTTAAATTTTAAGGATGAAGCAAGATTGTATAAAATTAGTGGCAATATGGAAAATTTGGACACTCATGAGGATTGACACCAGCTGGGTATTGTCTTTCAGTCCAACCTGGAAGAGGAGCAACTTGAGCTGCATGAGCTGAATGGCTGGCTCCAATTGTTGTATCACAGTATGGATAATTTGGACATGAATGTGGGTTTACACCAGCTGGGTATCTGTAAAAGAAATGATAAAAAATTGCATTACTAAAATTTCTCGATAAATCCAACAATTATTGCGTCTGAGAATATTTTGATGTATAGGAAAAGGAGCTATATTAAATTCTATTGCCTATAATAAATAATAATAACATAATAAACTAGGATTGTCGATTAAAAACGTATTAAATGAAACTCACTTGTCTCCTCCGGCTCCAGACAAGTCATTTGTGGAAGGTCCATGTAATGCTGGAGCATCCCAAGATTGATGATCATCTCCTTGTGAATTCCATTGATTCCATTCTTGTGCTGCTGGTTCATGATGAGTTACTTGATTCCATGTATGAGCTGGTGCTGGAGCATGATTCCATGCTGGTGCTGCATTCCAATGTTGTGGTTGTGCTGGTGCTGTCCATTGTTGAGCTGCATGCTGTTGTTGTGGATGATGTTGTGGAACACCATGTAATAATGCATTATCACAATTTGGATATCCAGGACATAGTGCTGGATTTACACCAGCTGGATATCTGGCAGGTTGCTCATGTTGGGGAGCTGAATTAACAACAGCTACGATTACTAAGAAAAAGATCTATACGAAATTAAAGAAAAAACCAAAATTAGGCACCTTTTAATTTGACTCAATTTAAATGGTTCAGCACTTTTAATTTGGTTCAATTTAGAATTTAACATCCAAAATTTGATAATTTGTAATTCTTAATTGATAATGTCGGTCCACAATAAATTATTTCACTATTTTATTTTCATATTATATTTAAAATAACTTAATCCTTCTTACCACTTTTGATTGCATATTGGACTATTGTGTATATTTATATAAACTTCGTAAAAAATATTTATTTTAATAAAATAATATTTTATAAACTTGGTTGGTATGAAACACACAAAACTTCCAATTGAGTGAATATAGACCGATACACTGATTTAAAAAGAGTTCATGTCTTGGCTTTTATAATAATACCACACACCACACCCATACTTATTACTACTTCCACATTACTATCTATCTTATACTCGCCTATATTATAAAATATTAAATTCTCTTTATTTTCATTATTTTAAGTGCAAGTAAATACATACTTGATTACTTACGGCGCGCACTCTACTCTTTATTTTAATAATATTATTATTAAACATGTTGCCCTTGATCATTGGTCCGGAAAAATCAGCGACTTTTCGCAAATTAAAAAAAAATCATTTAACGAACAGATAATTTACTTATGAGTACTTTATGCACAATATATATTGTGCACTATGGACTGCGGACACGTAATTTATTCATATATGGTAATATTTTGTCAAATTAGATCATATTCAGAATTTGATTCGCTATTTTTTGTTATATATATATTTTTTTTGTTTTCTGTTTTTTCGTTACTTCAAGAATCAATTTAATGTTATATATGTCGTTAACACATACCATATATATATATTGTGTCATTAACACTTAGCATTAAGTAATAGTGATTGATGGCATATTATATGTTTGCAAATACAGTGAATACATAATCCTAATAAAATATCTATGACAAAATATGCAAGTATTTATATGATCAGTTTAGTTCAGTTCCATTGGTCTCTATCTAATATATTTTATATGAAATGTAATTTATAGAACATATTGGAATTAGTACATATATGGAATATACATATAAACCAAACAACCTACCTGCAATCTGCATATGCATATTACGAGAACATGATAAATATAAAGTTATTTTAAGATCTATTTAGTTTGTTGCTAAGTAAAGTGTTCATATATACTATATGGACATGGATTTATTGGGTTCAGTTTTTTCATATTATTTTTTTTTTGGTTTTTTTATTTTATTTACTCTGTAATTTTTACGCGCACGTTCATGATGGTTGAATGTAAGGTATTTCATTTCGTTTGTTAAGATTAAGAAATATATTTTAGCGATAAAGTTATTATTACATAGTTTTGCTGGTTTGATATTATTATTATTTTATTATTTTTGAATTGCACACATTGTACCATATTTCTCTATGAATGCCTATCGGCTTTGTGCTCTATAAATATATTGTTGCATAAATAAAATCAAAGAAATTTTGCAAAATTTTAAATAAAAAGTAAACAAAAATTGGAAATCTTTTTCCAATAATTATTTCTTTTTTTTTTTTTGACGGTTTATAATTTTATCTTATTAACTATGACAATTATGTAAAATGTCATAGTTCAGTTATTTGTATACAAGAGAAATGGTATTTGCATATATATTAGAATTTCATTAATCAAAATGGTTTCAGAATGATTTAGTTTGCAAATACAATAATACATATATTTATATACATATTATTTTGGATTAATGATAAAATAAATAAAATACACAGAATATTATATATTCCTTAAATTTAAAGACATTAACACGCTACTCTCCTCACATACTCTAATCTGACCTTTTGAAAACAATGTTTATTTAATTGGTTTTTTGCCTCTTCGGATCTGTTTTCGTATTTCTTAATAAAATAAGCAGGTTTCTGAATATTAATTATCGGATTCTTAAATATCTTCCGCTATTCAGATCAATCGAGGTGTTATCTTGCAAATAACAGTATTTATATTTTGTATGTGTCCAAAGTACCTTATCGTTATATTATTATTCTAATGTTAAACTACTGTCATACATAATAATTAATTTAGTTGAATATAATAATATGTATTTCTATTATTGATTCATTAGAATAATATCAATAATAATCAAGGTTACTTTTATTAAAATAAAAATACAAAGTTTCATGTCAATGTTTGATATACTGCATTTTGCATGTCTAACCGGAAGATTTGATATAAAAAATTAGTTTAAAACTGTTTCCTTGAAATTGTTGGATGCTTAAATAATTCGATAAAAAATGTTCACTATATTAATTTTCGAGGATTTATGCACTCATTAAAGTGTTATTTATCATTAAATACTAAATTCTATTATTCGAACTCATAACGATTTATTAATGAATATTTATTAAAATATTTTTTTTACAAATTCCTTTCAAGGTGGAAAGACATTTGGAACAAATTGCATATTTTTGATGTATTGACTAAATATTTGCAGGTTGAAGTATTTTTTTTTTTTTTATATATAAATATATGATGGATGTAGGTTTTTTTTTTTTTTTGCTGTTTTATATTATACTTAAGACTACCTAACGATTTTTCATAAACAATAACTTTTTATATGAATTATTTATAGACATTACTATAATGGTAGAAAATATTATATATTTACTTGTACATTATAATAAAATATAATTGACGAAAACAAGAACTAAGAATTATATCGAATTTAAAATATTGAGTGAAAATGTGTGCATTTAATGTGAAACTTCTTGTTGGTGTTTGTTTAAATGTGTCTTCATTTACTTGTTAAATTATGCCTGCAATATCCTTTTGAACCCCAAAAATATTGAGTTCACTAATTATTTTTTGTCATAGTTTTGAAATTATTGTAATAGACAATAATTTAAATTTAATTAAATATGTCGTTTCGTATTTTCATAAACAATTTATTCTAATAAATATTATATTATTTCATTAAAATATTATTTATATGAGGATTTCTTCAATAAATCATAACCCAATGTAGAAAATAAGTATGCAGCATTGAGCATACTAAGTATCCCCTCGGGCAACTAGAGATTCTTAACACGAGTACAATTTATTTAAATAATGATTTACATTTTATAGATTTTGTATGATACTCTAGTGTTAACCGATTTAAAGCTTCTCAAAATGTGGTATTTATTTATTTATTCACTTACGGGTTACCCCAACAAGCTTTAGTATTGATATTACATAATAAAAAAATCCAAATTAAAATTAAAATATACAATATACTAACTGTACAATATAGAAATATAAACATCAAAATCAACAACAAATATCAACAGTAGAACACGCATGGAACAGTCACTTAATAAATATTTATTTTCAAATAAGAGGCGGGCAACATATTAATCTTTGTTCTAAATTGCTTCTACCAATACCAAATTAAAATATCTCAGATACACAATTAAAAAGTCGACACAATAGGTTCAAAGTTACCATAATTTGTTCTATGGATCTCAGTTAATAATGATCTAGCGACACGCAAATTTTGTAATGGAACCTTAAAATTCACCAAGGATGAGAGCTTCAGAGCATCAATCCTTCCAGTTATTAAGTCGAAAACGAAAAATATGCTGGAATTCTAACGTCGACGTTCAAGCGATTCAATATCAATTAACATACATCTTGACGAGTAACTCGGGAGATCATTGTTGTCATTCCAGCCTAATTTGCGTAAAGCCAAACAATATAAATTGTTTCTGGATCGACTCGATACGCATCTTATGCACATAATAATTCATAATGAGGTTGCCAGACTATATTAGCAATCCGACAAAAACCCCTTACGGTGTAAAAGTGACGCAAGTAACTCGTCCAAAAAGAGTGATATAATTTTTGGTGAAGATGTAAAAAAAAAAAACTAAAAAAAAAAAATGAAAAAAATAATAAAAGTTCATGTAAATCGGAGTTTAAGAACCTTGGACCTCGTATTCTTTTTTTTTTTTAGTCTGTAGTCTTATCCACCCGGCTATCCGTCCTATTGATTTAAGTAAGTTAAGGTAAATTATAAACAAAAATCAAAAAAATCCGAAATTTTGTGCATTTTATTCAACAATAAAATAATTAGAGAAAATATAGTTGAAATGAATCAAAAAATACATTATTATATTATTTTTATCGCAGAATTTAATCAAAGCATGTTTGGATTTGCAAATGTTATACAATAAATATATAAGAGCAATTTTCAATTCTTTTGATGTATGTAATTTTTCAACCTTTGAACCCAATTTTTTTCGGAAAAACGAGTTTTCCCAGAAAAGCCATGTAAGAAAACTATGTCTCATCTGAGGTCTTCTACCTATCCTAGAAGTTTGGCACAATTCGTTGGAGCCGTTTTCGAGATCCCCTATCTCGCCAATGTTAAATTTCAACAATTTTTTTTATATATATATATATGGTAACAGACGACAAACGACAGACGGACAAATTTGCATTATAAATGGGTGACTGGATATCGGGACTGAGAGCATCTAGAGACCTCAAATAAGACGGGTTTTCTTCGTCTCGAAAAATTAAATAAAGTCTTTTTTATCCCGATCGGATCGGATGACGCATGCGGCCGTAAAATGACGTAGTAAAACACATTTACGAATGGAAAAATTCTTTTTGCACTTAATATATATGGGCGACGCATTTACATTATAATTTTGTTTGAAAATTATTGTTACTTGCGTCACTAAGGCAACTACCGTTCCCTAGTGATAAATAGAATACGTTAAGTATTAAATATTTATTAATAATCAGTTTTAATTCCTGTATTGTGTAATTTTATTTACCAGATGGAAATAAAATGGCATAAATACCCGGACTACATTTCTATGATATAAATACAAAATTTTAAAAATAATATTGTTTTGAATTTGTTTTTATGTAATATAGTAAAGAGAGAAGGGTAAGACACCAAATTTTGATCATTTGCTCGCTGCTATCGAAATATATCGCACGTATTAGCGATCGTACAAGCCAAGTCACACATACATTTTTCTTTATGATATTTGGTTCGAGGCACACGCACAATTTTTTTTTTTTATAAGTTTAAGTAACTAATGTGTTTTTTGATTCATTTATTGAAAAATAAAATAATATAATTTGTGGTAAAGTAGTTGTTAAAACTTATTGAACCATTGATATATTATTAGGATAATTGTGACAGAATGTTATATAATGCTGATATTTTGTGTGCAGAGAATAAACGAAAGAAACGATCGGTACGATTAGTGAGTATATGTAAATCAGATACTCACCCATACGAATAAGATATTCGAAAAAGGTTTTCTTTCTGTTTTGTAAATACATATTTACGTGAAATTGTTTTTTTTTTTTTTTTAATTGATTAAATGACATAGTATTATAATTTTATTAGTCGGAAGCATTGCTAAACATTTTTCTTTTAATTACATATCAATTTTTGATTTATTTTCACAATTTCAAAACATAATAGGATTGTTTGTACAATCAGATGATTTTTTTATGAGACTGAATGTAAAACAAATCATATTTTAATATTTTTTTTCATATGACATGATAGACAAATATAAATATCAATATAATATTTGGTTTTATAGTCAATCAGATGAACTTAATTTTGAGACTGATTGCTTAATATCAAACATTAGTTTAACATTATTTTTTTTCAGACTTTTTTATTGCCTTTTAAACTTCAAACGGAGATACAAGGTAAATTTGTCAGTCTTTCTCTTGAGCAAGTTACCTTCATCATTTGAAATGAAAATTGAAAAATTTCAATATTATTGAATAATTAAATTATAAAAAAAAAATGTGTTTATAACAAAAAGTAAATTTTATATAAAGTATGTTATAACTATACTATAAAATGCTTTTAAAAAGTTATAATGGAAAATTAAAATGTATGCATTTTATAGGAACAAAATTTCTTGTACATTTGAGCTATACAATACACCACAATATACATTCAAAAACAAAATTGATCAATTTATGCTAGTGGAAACTGCTCAAGTCGACCAGATCGAAAGGCTTTATAAATTAACACATAGTATATTTTAACGTAAAATTCCCGTAAATAGAAACATATTAATGTTTTACAATATTTATTATATGTTCCAAATCTGTTACTTTTAACTTTAAATAACTCAATTTTTGTGTATATAGTAAATCTCATCATAAACCCTTTGTTTCGCATATTAAATAAACTCTGCTCTTACATTGTTTCAGTTTTAATTTTTCGCTATAACCATCATTTCAAAAAAAATAAAAAAAAATGAAGAAAAAGATCAAACTACTTATGTCGCTCTTTATTTTTAATTCTGGTTTTTACTTTCTTAAGTCCTTCAATACATATTACAAATTAAATGAATATATTTTGCGACGTCACAATTTACAAGTAATAATAAAATAAAATGGGGAAATGAAGAAAAACAGAGCAAATTGTCTTAAAGCTGGTTCCATTTAAATGTAAATAAGTAATATGTGTTATAGACTGTTAGCAATTATAGACAGATATTAATTCCTCCTACAATAATTGTATTGAACCATACATTAATTTCAACGTATTAACATTTTATTCTATTTTATTTTATTTCATTTGTTCAAAATGTTACTTAACAAAATGAATTCGATTTCTGTTTTATATTTTTTAATATACTTATGGGCCGCGCACTTATCATATATATTTTTTATATATTCATAAGCTTTGGAGCATTAAATCTATTTATTATTATATTATTAGTAATGACGTCATAATGCCAGAATGTACTGCACTTATTTTCATAATGCAGTAACGGCTGGTAAATAAAATAAATTATAATAGAAGAAAATATTATAAATAATATCTTACACCTACAATCAAAATATAATACGCGGTCACACCAAATCAATATATGGTAATAATATTGAAATTCAGGTAAGGGAATTTATGTAAAATTAATTGAAATAATATTAAAATTAAATCTATATTTGCATTATTATGTTTAACAGTACATTTAAATATCATTTATATTAATATTATTACTTGTATAAAAGACCATACGCATAAATTCATATTGGTTAACGAGAATGTATATTAAACAAGAAAGAGTGTGTTAAACACAAGATCAACATAAGCATAATATTAAATCTTATTAACATTGGCATTGATTTTAAACATAGTGAATCAAGTGCTGAACTGTTAATTGTACCATTCGTTTATAAATATGATTTATTAACCTTATTAATTATAATTAAATTACTTCTTATTTTTAATTTAAAAAAAAAATGTATATATGTTTAAGTATTATAAATACTAGATTATCGACCTAGCGTTGGTTTCTTTACATTACATTTATTGCTTAAGTATCATATGTATAGAAATGGAGAGTTTATTCTGCTGCTTTTTAATCTAAATAATATACATTATACAACACAATTATTGTTTACCTCTTTAAGCAAAGAATTTACTTCCATATATTACATATTCTTTGCTTTAAGTATACGATTTTGTGTCTTTTGTATCTTTTACACAGGAATCTCAAAATTTTATACTTTTTAGTAAGTGAGAATCTTCTAATTTACTTTATTGTTAAGTTATTTAGGTCAACGTTGAATATTGCTATTATTGGGTTAATCAATATGCAAATTTAAATAGTTTCTAATGTTTTATAATTTTATGATCAATTTGTCAGATAATAAATGCATATATTTAATATAAAATTCGTATTTTTTTTTTATTATCATTGTTATGCATTTATAACTTCATAGATTGCATGCAATAATTGTATGATATTACACGTACAATGTACATAAACATATTGATATTGATAATAATTGATTTTTATAAATGAAACTACTCTGTTCATTATCCATATGAGTCAAATTTTAATTAGTGCTCAAATAAGAAAATCGTTTATAAACCATTCCAATTTCATTCTCTATTCAAGTATATCGTGCAAAATGATGTTGTAATTGTTTATTAGAGGTAAGTGTATCAAGAAAATTTATAGCATTGCGGAATTTATTGGATAGATTATTAATTGTTTGATAATTTTATTTTAGTTTCATTGCTTATTGCAATATACCAAAAGGCCGATCAATAATTTTTTTGAATGCATTCCCTGCGAGAGTGCTAAATTAATATAATGGTCTAAAATAAATGATAGATATGGTGTGTTGCTGAATCGATTAAAATTCTATTCATTAAAATGCTATTCTATTATATCTTCGAAAGATAGCGATAAAATTATGAATTCATTTGTAGCAAAACAAAAATTTAGAAATAATATTTATATGTATTATTATTATTATTTTTGTTCTATTTTTAACTTGACTGACATTATTTTAAATATAATACTTATATTGGGTAAATATTTATATTATATTATATTATATTGCGCGACTTGTAATATGATTCTTTTTCCACATTGTTTTGTAATTTTTTTTTGACATTTTTCTTCTTTTACTTGTTTCTTGTAAGAAAAATTACTTTCAAACTTATTAAACCATTATAATACTACCAGCAATTTATTTCATAATTTTTCTGGCTGTTTAGATCTTTATGAAATGAAATATCATGATTGTGCTATTTATGGGCTAAGATATATTCATTGAAATTTGATAAAACTATGCGTGAATGTTTCTTCAAAATTTATTTGAAATTAGAAATAATTTTTTTTTCTTTATATATGTTAAACTTAATATGAACACTTACATTACATATATGGTAATAAGTAATATGTATTACAGTTTAAACTAAGATTGTATTTATGATAATTGCTGTTTCTCTTTTAAAACGTCTGAAGGACACTTTTATCAAAAATAAAAGTAATAATAATAATAATTGACAATGAAACCCCAAATTCGTTCACCTTTCGAAAGTTCACATATTTAATACATATTTGTTATTATTATTTCGTTGTAAAACGACGCGTATGAAATAAATATAACAAATATAGCTTTATTGAATTGATACAATAAACATATTATGTTATTTTATAAAAAAAAATAATAGAATAATTTGTAAGCGTAACAAGATGATGGTTTTGCTTGAATTGTTATTGAAGAAAGTTAGGTTTAAATTCTTCATTTATATTCTTTAATTATTTTAATAATATAAATTGAGTACAATAGATTAATGATACATATATCAAGGTAAAATTTAACAGCTAATTAAGGGTCGATTTACTTGATTTACTAGATATGTGTATTCACAGTTTTTTTGTGAAAAAACTATGATAATTCTATCATGAAATCTATGGTTTAGCGAACAAAAGCAATTAGTACACTTTTATACATTTTTTACGAGAGGCATCGAGTGGATAGTACTGCTGCAACTGCAACTATACAAATCGCGAATATTGTAATTTGCCATCTATGGTGCACTAGTCGAACAAAATGATAGAAATCGAGATTAATATTTCGAATCATTCCAGTTTCAACAAATTATTTTGCTTCAAACCAAATTTTCCAGATATTCGAACAACTGAACGAAAGCATTCCATGATAAAAATGTTGCTCATTTAATACATAACAAGCAATCAATGATTTTTTCTTTTTTAAATATTGGATTCGGATAATAATAAATAAATAATAAATTCAATTGGATTTTTCTTGAATTTTGAGAAATTGCGATGGAATTAACCGAAAATTACTGCTAATATTAAGTAATAACGTCTTTATTGAAAAAAAAAAATATTTTGTTTAATATCGTTTGAGTATTTATATTTTCATTTGTTTCAAAGATACGATACGATAACATTAAAAATCTATAGTGAACATTTCAGCAACCGATATTCTACAATGATATGGTGGAACTGAATATTTAACATAATTAATTTCGAAAGCATATACATATATAATATATATATATACATAAATCTATATTGCTTTTTAGTCTAAACACTTTGGTCTAGCAAAAATTAATTGTTTTGATGTTGAACAATTATTGTTAAATAAATTAAATATATTAGTGGATTTTATGATTAAAGTAGAATATTAGTGATCACAATTGCCCTGCCTCATTTTATCGCAGTGAATATATTTATAATAATTTAAATATAATTTTCTTTATGACGCCTCTGGTTAACTTAATACTATTTTACTATATTTTATCATAAGGATGTGTCAAATAAGATAAATTTATGATAAATAAGCTGAAACAGTTTATAGATAATCTCAATAAAATGTTTATAAAATCAATTGATTTCACTTAAATTTTTTTTGAGAGGTTAATTTTACGTATATTTCCTAAAAATGTACAATTTTTTATTCTTATGGATTCGCAATAAGGCAAATATTTTTGAAATATACTTTGGCAGACTTGTAAAAGGGGTTGAATATTAAAAAATTCAAATAGAAAGGGTATACATTGTCAATTATATTGAGATAGTAGGTATAATATTTTGAATTTAAAGGCTTGCACGTCGTAAAGTCGAAGGTAAAAGTAAGCATTTTTAGTTTACTGTTCACAAAAACACCGATGAGATTTATTATTTTAATTATACTTTTGCATATACTTATACAAATTTAATATTTTTTCCTTTAAAATGGTTTTTATTTTATATTTTTGCAATGCGAAAATTTACGGTTTTTCTTTATAATTGTACAGTAAATATAAGACGTTTAAACATTTAGTACTGTTTTGGTTGGAAAAAAAGTAACGGGTTATAAATTTAAATTGCTTGGTTCGCATTTTTTTTTTTACAATCTAAAAAATGAGATATTTTACAATTATTCTCAAAAATGTATAGAAATGCTACCTAAATAAAATAATAAAAAATAATATGATCAATGCAGAAAAAGCGATAATAAATATCAGTTATTTTTGTATAAATCGAAGAAAGAAATAAATATGTCAGAAACCACACTAAAAAATAAATAAGTAAATGAATAAATTATTTTGATTTCAATCTCATTCATTGTTGCGATTAATATTTAAGGATTTTTTTAGTGGTCATAACATTCACTTTCTATACTCAAATAAGAAAATTCATACAAATTTTTGTAGAGAATATTATATTTTGATTTTCAATTTTGTTTTTTTTTTTTTTTATTAATTTATGAATTATATCATATATCAATCTCAAACTCAAACTCAATTTCAATATTATTTTTATAAATATTTTAGTTGTTTTCAAACAAGTAGAAATCATCTTACATCTTTACATGTTAATCCTTTAAACAAAAATAAATTATAACAATGATAAACCTTTGAAACCCAGAGAGAATAACTACCAATTATTATATATGCCAAGAAAACTCAGTAGCAATAAAACTAAATATTTTTAACCAAACATAGAAATATATAATGCAAAAAGAACATAATTGTGTAAACAGAAGCTCTTAGAAATTATATTTTTCTGGTACACCGAAAATTATAAGTCATCAAAGGGTTTCATTAAAGAATTTATTATTTCTGTTCTCTTAAATTTTTATGAGTCTACACAAAGATAGAAAAAAAAGAAACGAACAAATGTTTATGTTCCGTAACTGATTTCGAAATCGTAAACACCTTCTTAAACTGATCTGAATATTATTAAGTTAATAAACCGGTTCAACATGAACATATCTTCAAAATATCCTTCTAACATTTTCTTAAGTCAAAGCAAAAGAATAAAAAAGGGTTAGTAGACAATTCAATCATATAATAATAAATTCTGAAATATGAAATATTGTTCTTAATCTATGTTTCCAGTGAAAAAAAAATTAGATTTGACAAATAACAATATTTTAATGGGATAACAACCAATAATTTTTAAGTTATCGTATGACGTTACTTACTTACGGTACTCGAATAGATTAAACAGGATTATAATTAAATGAAAAAAAAATCTTTCATTTTATTACAAATGTAAATATTTTCATGTTTGTCAAATGTATTTTTAACAAGATTCGAAAAGATTAAAATTTCTGGTATAAAAGGTGGAATTTTTGAAAGTGTGAACTTAGGATTTAAGTAATTTATTTCACGAAAATAATTTATTTCATCTCGATGTAGTTCAAATTTATAGTAGTAAATGGAAATACATAGTTTATATCGATACAACATATTATATTTTTTTCCTTTCTAGTAAGTATTTAAATTAAAACTTAAAATTACGCAATGGAGAAAATGTAAAATCTTCTTTTTAATTTTACCAAAGTAATCGCACAGATTTCTGAACAATAGAGACTATAAAAGAGATAAATATTTATAAATATGTTATTTTATTTAAATTTTTGAGTAGTTATTTATTAAGTATATTATTATATATTATTATAAGTACTTACATGAAACCATTTCTTTCTTATTTAGGCAAATGGATAGATAATAATTTTAATGCATTTTTTCATACTCAAATTTGGTTTTATTTCATTTTATTCAAATCAAAATTGAATCTGATCACATATCACAAAAAATATAATGAAAATATATTTCTCCTTGGAAATTTAATAATAAAAAGGATATCAAGAATGAACATATAAATAAATATATTTTCAAAAAATATGTATGAAATTTGATGTGTTTATAACAATGTTTTTTTTTTTTTTTGCTGTAGCGAATTGCAATGAGGATAGAATTTTCGTTGAATGATAAATAATTTTCTTTTAAAATATAGATAATATAAAATATTTTTATTTTTAGATGTGAAAAAGGGGTCAGAAAAGTGTCTTTATTCAAATCATGTTACATATATAGAATATAGAAGACAACGCTACTTATTCATATATCTACACTCTACAGTCTACAAATACATATAGATATAGCAACCAGTTCTATCTATGGTTAAGAGAAAATATAAAACATTTTGCGACAAATTGATTTCCCTAAGGAACACCATCGATGAATAAAAAAAAAAAAGAAAAGAAAATTTCGAAGGTATCTCCCCGTTTACCTATGTGAAATGTTATATTATATTGGCATATATAGCAAGTATGTTGACGCTTATATTTATTCATTTACGTTGTGTCAATAGTAACAAATTTATATAAAACAAGCGAACTTTCCGAACTACAAGTAGAGAATTATAGACACATAATTTCATTTAAGTTTTATAGTTGTTTAGTTATTTGGTAGTTTGTGTTTTTTTTTTAACTCTAGTTTAACTCTTGCACTTTAGTGCAATGTTATGCATATCTGCTGAATTGAAATCGTGTGAGCTCTAAAAAATTAAATAACTAGGTTTCGAATATTTAAATTTAATTCTACTTTTGCTATTATATCTTAGGCCTCATTGTATACTACGAGCTGTCAGTAATAAATTTAACTGCAATATAAATAATAAAACATAGTTTGAATCCGAATGCCAAAATTATTAATTCAAAGTACATTAAAAGATAAGAAAACAATCGAAGCATCTCAGTTGATCAAATGCACATTATCCAAATCCAAGCAGAAATTTATAGTAGCCGCTACGTAGTTTCAAGTAGCGATTACCAAAAAAAGTGTGTCTAAAAGTAATTGTTACTGGTCACCGCTACGTAGTAGGGAACGTAGCCGCGACTAAAATGGGGAATAAACGGCGAC
>JAABKK020003095.1:0-28421 GCA_011634745.2 Catotricha subobsoleta
TTTTTACTTTCGTCGCACGCACTTTGTAGGAAATTGTATTTTAAGAAAAGTGATAAAAGATAGGTACTCTATATCTCCAAAAGTGCCGCGCTGTATGAAAAAAAACAAATTTTGTAAAAGTGAAAATTCCAAATTCTTCCAAAACATCGCGAAAAACCGCGCTGTTTACAAATCGTATTTTGGAAATCAAGCTAGGGTAAGAAAAACTTAAAAAAGATACTATTTTCGGCAAAATCGACATAGAGTAATATTTTTTTCAAACCTCTCCCGTGTGCGCACGTGTATGGTCACAATACACTCTATATTTTGATCGGAGGTCAATTAATCAACAGTTTTTTTCATCAGCGACAAAGTGTCTAGCACTTATCATTGAATCAAGAATATCATTTTATATATATTTTCAAAAATATGACTTTAATTTTACTTTTAGTTGTACATAGTTTGATTGAAACATTATTATATCCGAAATATTGTACTTCCTTTTAATCCAATTGTAAAACCAATTCTTATTGCCTAGTTAATACAGGAAAGCAAGTATTTTCAACGTAAACGTGAAAATAATATAATTTGTTTTTAAAATATTTTATAATCTCGATGAATTAATAAAAACGTTTATGTTCAAAAAGGGGAAACATATATTTTTTAATATCAGTCTCTCCTGATAACCAAAATATTCAACGAACTCACCATATAATAATATTTTTATTTGTTTAACATGATAAAATTTTATTAATATTTTTAGCCAATATATTGAAATAATATTCATATTTTATACGTTACAAGTAAAATAAAAAATAAAAGTTAAACGGTCGAGTGCACTATGAGAAAAGCCGGTATAACATAAAACATAAATAAGCATAATATATTAAATGTAAATACAAAAACATTGCGCATATAAAATATATACCAACTCAGGCAATAGAATAAATTTTGTTATTCTTTTACACCTAATTGCCGCCACATGCAGTGTCAGTATGTACCCTACCTACAGAAAATTGTATTGTATTGTATCCATGTTTCACTTCAATTTTCTGTACATAAAATAAAATACTTCTTTTTAATATGTAATAACGCAGCATTGCAACGTAACCAGATTTGAAAAAAGTGAAAGTGAACACATTATTTCTTATTGGCAGAGTGCAGATAATGTGTAAATTTACATTTATTACCTATTGCATATATTTGCAAAATATAAGTATCAATGAACAACATCTATTGAAATACAAACAAATAAATGAATGTAGATTTGATATTAATTGAATTTTAAGCGATTTAGAAGAAACAAAACACAGAGATGGAATAACATATAATTATTTACGGGGATTATTATTTATACTTCATTAAAAAAAAATATTTGGCTTATTTCCTTTTTATCGTTTTTTTTTATGGTGGAAATAAACATATTAAATTATGGTCTCATTGTTGATTCACTTATAGTTAGAAATAACTCTATTATTTTTCAAAAAAAATCATTAGTCATTTTTTATAAAGAATATGTGGATAGCTTTTTTTTTATGATTAATACAAGTAGGTATACGAGTGTGACGTTACCTTCAAATTTTAATTTGCGAATAGAAATAATAATCTTTTATAACATTATTTGCAAATGAATAGAAAATGTCAAGCCCAAGGTCATCCGATAATTTAATTATCATCAGCTTATATATAGAGTTTTTCCTGTCAGTTATTTTATTTGGTTGGCACCATAATTATATATACAATATACATATATATATATATTTTTATTATTTAATCTTTCATCATCCTGTTAAGCGCTAATGGTTCAATTATATTATATTTAGCATAAAATTGTGACTAAAAATTCTTTTAAATTAACTTGAATGTGTTTCATTTTCTGATGTCATAGCTTGTTTTATTTTTTTAATACATGCATATGAAATGCAATTTTTGGGTGAAAAATTTAAAATTATTTCGTTTTGGTTTAAAGGTTGCATTTTTTTTTTTTTTCAATAGACGTCTATGATTTAACATTAATCTCGTGACCATTTTTGAACACTGAAAATGATGAACGTCCAATATCTAAGACCTTTAGGTTTTCTTCTTAGAAAAAAAAAGAGAAAAAAAACCGACCGGTACTGAACATTTACTATTAGTTCTCATAAGCTCTGACTGATTAATCAATGTCATCTATAATGTACATTAAATTCATGCTATATATGTTATATACCTTAATCTCCCATCACAGAGAGGAATGATAAAAGAAAAAAAAAGTCAACATAAATCAGTGTCTAGATACAGATAATCTTTAAAAAATAACAAAATATAAACACGATGGAAAACAGATTATAATAAAATAAAAAAAAAAAAATCATACAAAATACGATACAATTTACATAAAAACCGAACATCAATAAAGTCAAAAAGGACATCCAACTGAACCAATATATTCACTTATAATAACGTATATGAGCCTATCAAAATGTCGTGTTAAATCACTTGTTCGTTGCAAATCGTTACCATCAAACCCATACCAAACCATTATTATTATTATTATTACCAAGAAATATATGTAGTTTTTCTTAGCCGATGCAGTTCATTTAGCATGAAATATGCTTTTCTGATTGGAATTATAATTTCATCCAACCATAATATTCATTCTTATAAATAATATGAATATAATAATAATAATAAAAAAAAAAAATTGCGGTAAGCAAAAACACAACTGATTTTAAGAGATATATATATAAAATTCTTTTAAAATATTTTCATTTTTTATTGTGTCTTGACTCTTGATTGAAATTGGCAGATAATATTATTACTGTTGACCATGAGGACGAGACATGGATATAAATTTGATATTTTGAATATATTTTGCCTTTTTTTTTTTATTTATTATAATTTATGCTAACCAGTGGGTATGGGACGTATTTAGAGGATTTATACGTTAATTCCATCATTCATTTTGCGAATTAATTGAAAATAATTTAGAATTAGTGTAAAATTATGATTTAAAGTCGTAATGGCAGTTTGTGAAACATCAGAACATAATTTTCATTATATGATGGCAAAAACTGCAAAAGAACAAAAGTTAATCCATCAAAGCATTAGCTATATTTGTAAATACACAGTCTAACACAGTAGAACAACTAATTTGTATCGTACAATTCAGATATGAGATTCGAATAGTATAGATTTATACAAGGTTACTATCAATAAAAGAATAATTTAATTGAAATTCAGTTATTTAGTTGCAGTTAATATCTATAAAATATCCATTTATTTCTATATCGATTTCAAAAACAGAATTTATAACAAATGTTCATTATTTATTAAATTCTTGATAATCTTGTATCGGAAATAAATATTACATTTCTCTCTCTCTCTCTCTCTATCTCTTTCTCTCTCTCTCTCTCTCTTTGGCGTATCCGAGGGCCATGCTATTCAACTCACAATAATCTTGCACAACAAGAAGTTCATCGAAATCGGTATGCGTGTTTCGTATTTTGATGAAATTGTAGTTTAGTTTTAACATTTGTTGTTTCAAAGACAATAAATAATTTTTCGAGACAATAATTACAATAATCATATATTTTTTTTTTTTTGTATACTTTAATTTTTTGGTTTTAAACCATTTTTCTGCTTATATGTCATGTGTATATAATCATTTTAATTTGTTTAGTGTATGCTACTATGTTTGTCATGTGGTAAAATAAAATGCTAATACATAAATTATGGGCAAGTACTTAATAATCATCTGTGTTATGTTCTAGCACAAAATTTGGTTTAGTTACATATATTATAATTAACGCACTGAAAAACATTATAAAAAGGTTGTTGATTTCTTAATATATATACCAATATTCATAAATATAGTTTACCGTTTGCATTGAAATATTATGTAAACAATTAACGCATTTAATTACAGATGTTTTTAAATATATTATTTTAAAACAATCAAAATATATGTTTAGCCAACGTAAAAATTAATATTCTATTTGAATAGAAGGGAAGAGTAGGAGTAGGGAGTAGTAGTAATTTGATAGTTAACACTGTTTTTTTTTTCTTGTAATTTTATAATGAAATTATTATAATTATGAAAATAGTAGCATAAATAATAATGTTAGAAAATATGATAAAGCCCACGCTGGAAATATTAAAATAGATCACGGGTATTTTTACTGGGTTAGGCGAATTGTATAGAAATTACGGCCAAGGCAAATTTAATCTAATATGCTGAAAATTTTTATATCGACCTTATTTCATAAAATAATAAATTTTAAAAAATTTATGGATTTTAAAACGTTGAAGATTTATCAACGATATAATAGCATTTAACACGTAAACTTTAGACAGGTTTTTCTTTATGTGACCTGTCTTTGTTGGTTGTTGTATTATTTTAAAATCTATTTACAAATTTTTGAAAGTTGCAATTTAGTTTAAATTTAAAATAAAAACGACCCTATAAACATTTTCATAATATTTGATGGAATAGTTGGTGTTGGCTATAGATTTTCAAAATGAATTTCCCTAAAGCAATTTCAATCAATTTCGTACAACCGAAATCGATCTATTTCAATGCGAACATATTTCGTTTGGAGTCGTTCTTTTCAGCCTAAATCTATAGATGTACCCAGATATAAGAACTTATTCTTAGAGTGCGGTATCAAAGAAGGCCGATTTCTTACCAATAGAAAATCCAGCGAGAGTGGGCGAATTAACAAAAATGCTTTTATCACAATAGTTTAAAATGAGCTTTATTAATATTCTGTTATGTCATCGATTTTTATCATCAAAAGTATCATAAATTCTTGGTAATAATTATAATGAATTTTCAAAAATATGAATTTTAATATTTTTCAAAAAATAATAATCATCGATCATACCTTACGCGCCTCTTTTATGTATTTGTTTAACATCAATAATATAAAATGACTTCCTACTTTAACCAAGGCCAAGATAATCACTGGTTTCACCTATTGTTGTTGCGGTTGTTTGGTTTTGAAGTTCTGTAAATAAAAAAACAAAACAAAGTAAATCAAAACAAAACTATAACATATAATTATTTTTTATGATAACAAAAAAAAAATGTTACTTGGGGTTAAAAAGAAAACATAAGACAATAAAATATAAATTAGAAATATTTTCTATTGTTTAAATGTTAACAAATGAATAAAAACATAATCTCAAATTTAAAACAATCACATGTTGCAAGTAAATTAGTTTGCTTGTAATAATAATATCTTATATATGAATTATGTACGATTCATAGAACGTAAAGCATTTACAGTCATCTCATTTTGTATTGAATATAAAAAGCTTAAAGCATTATTAAAAACTCAAGCACATGCTATTCAGTACCGTAGCAGGATCGATTGAAATGGGTATATTGACTCGAGTTGAGTTGGTCATATTGAGTGGAGTTGGCTAAATTTTATTAATATGTACATAGAAGCAGGAGTTATATTGTATTCAATTAAAAGTAATCGTCTTATTTAAAGCCTTAATTTATAGGAAGTAACCGCACTTTCATTATTCGAACTAAACATATTCTCTTAGTTACCAGAAGAATACATTTATATCTCTGCACTGAAATATCTTTGAAAAGTAGTGTATTTATTGGTTGGCTTATAGACTCCCAGAGAGGCTTTAGATTAACTTAATCTTTGTATTACCTGGATACTGCCCTGAAGATCATACAATACCATCAAAACATGTGCTATCATCAACTAGATCTATGTTGTTGTTGTATAAATTAATAAATGCACCGTATGATATCTTATTCCTACTTTCTTACATTTTTTTCTTTTTTATTTTGTTCGAAAAATAATGCTGAAAAAACATAATTCTCGCAAGAGCACTTTAAGATATCCATCGAGAAAAGTAAATTGTTGGTTAAGTTTACACAAACGCTTATAAAATCTAAAACAGAAACCGTTAGATGATGCTGTCAAGTCATGGACGAATGAAATATGAAAAATTAATTAAAAATTAAAAAAAATATGAGAGATTCAAGTAAAATGTGTATTATTTTTTTGTGTGTATGCCTTCAAACTTATTATGGTTTTGAGCAGCGACAAAAAAAGTATATATATATATATCTAATAACGTTAATAGCTATTTAACTGTTTTGTACGGTTTTTGAGGAATGAAAAAAAAAACCTTTTCTCCCAAATCATTAGAATTAAAAAGTTTGATTTATATGTTGAAGTCTAGCCAGCAAGAACTGTAGATTTTATTGTTGTTATTATTGCGTTTTTTTTGTATATGTAAGATTTTAATTTATAACAACAGAAGGTAAATATAGGAAATCAGATTTTAGTTTCTTTTTTCTTTTTCTAATTTAAAACTTAATTAAAAATTTGATTAGATACACGCTCTATGTGGCTATGGCCATCATCAATCTAATAACCAATATTAATATTCATTTATTATTTTTATGATCTTAGATTGCTAGCAACTAAAAATTGATTAGAATGATTAATTTAATTTAATTTTGATTCATTTCATAAATAAAATTTATATTTTGTTTATCCATTTTGTAAAGCAATGAATGAAACACGTGCTTAACAAAATCAATGCTACAATAACTTTCATTAATTCATCGAGAAATTTCTTCGAGCAGAACATAAATGATTAAAGAAATAAAAATAAGAAGAAAAAAAAATACATCAAACGTAACATTAAATTAGGCAATATAACAGAATCTTTACGTGAACAAATTGATTTTGTTTCGAGTTTGAATTTAGTTTATTTTGTTTATTTAATTTTTATTTATAAATAAAAGTTCGCATAAAAACAGCAAATTACAAAACAACATCTAATGCGAATAAGCACCCATTGAATAATAGAAGAATATTTGGGTTAACGAAACAGGAAATAGATAGGTGTCTATGGTTTTTTTGAACATTGATGGTACGAGTACATAGGTACCGTACATAAATAATCTCATCAATTCATACAGAAATATATAATATAATGTTAGACAATAATAAGAATTAATTTAATGTGTAATTAGTTGATCGAATTCATTTGCAATTGAATATTATGATCAGCAAAGATTTTTTTATTCATTATTATTATTCTCAGAAGGAGATACCATTCAAACAGAGTATGCATCTGACACACAGTCAATAATGTAGCGTCTGATACATACTAATACTAGTGTGCAGAGAGAACATTTATGTACAGCAGGAAAACTATAAAATATAAATTCGACTTCACTATATATACACTTTTCTTTGAAGCCATAAGAAGAAAAACGTCAAGAAACCGTGTGAATGAATGAAATATTTTATAGAAATAAAAGAAAATATTTCTAGAACTGGAATATTTCTTGTAGTTATTTTTCAACTCTCAATTTTTCTTAAAACAGGTTCTGTTTTAATTGTTTGTTTAATTTCATTTCTTAACTGGGTTACATAACTCTCTAAAAATTATTTCTTTTGTCTCTCCCGGCGGAGTCACACACAAAAACAGGTTGTCTCAAGATTCCCAGAAAAACTGCACCATCGGTAAACATATGCAGTGCTGGGAAAAAATTCGCTCAACAATATTCTAATGTATAAATAAATGAATAAATGAAAAAAATTGTGAACTTACTAAACTCAAACACAAAACCTGGTGTCACCTACACTTTTTCTATTCAGTTCTTCAATATATTGAATATATTTGCTTTATTTAATTTGATAAATAGATAAGTTACTCAATAAAATTGTTTTTAAATCAGAATCAACGAGTACATCATTTTAAATGCATTTGGCACTAACTATTTACAATATAATATATTGCTTGATGTTTATCATGGCATGAAGGCTAAACTGCACTTGCCTATAATTCTATTAAAAAAAAATAATCATCACAAATAATTATTATTCATCTTATTTAATTTTATTAATAAATATAAAAATCGCTAGTTAAAATGATGCAAACAATAATAAATAAAGTAATAAGCAATTTAAGTTAAAAATACTTGAAATCAGAATATTTTGAAGCCAAGGAAAATTTCATAAAACTAAATTATTATTAAAATAATAATAACGACTGATGAGTGAGGCGATGTTAATGTAATTTAATAATATTATCAAAAGTGACATTTTTCTGAGTAAAAAGCAACGATGTAATGGTTTAGAATTTCCTAATGTTATTCAAATCTATTTAAACAAAATGTTTTATTTTCAATTAATTTCAAAAAGTCGTGTAATTAATGCAAAAATATGGCATTTAATTTTATTATTTTCAAAAAATGATGTTAAACATATTTATTTAAAAGAATCTTTTTCAAAATTTAAAATTATAAATATTTTTTTTAGTATTCGCTGGTATTAGTTTGGTATTTATGCAATGTATCCATTATGCCCGTTCCATTATGATATCATTTCTTATTTTGTGAATGCGCATATTTATTGTGTTTTTCATTTTTCTATAGAAATGAATTAAATTCCTGCTTATTACTTAAATATATTAAAAAAGTATTATTTTTGCTTTGCAATTAATTTGAATTTTATAAAATTCACAAATCCTGGAAATTTGTTGTATTTTGTAAAGAACATCCTTAAAATAATAATAATAAATAAAATTTCAATATTTCTTTTACCATTGAAAAGTATGACAAATGATCATCAACGATGAAATATTTTTAATTTGAGTTCATCGACTAAAAATAGAATATCGCGAATATTATTATAAAATGCTGGTCGCGACTTGAAAATGACAATAAAAACACGCAAGAATTGAATGTTAACACAATCAATATGCAAATATACATTTTTTTTTTTATTTTTTTTATTGTTTTTTAGAAAGTTGGTTAATTCTTTTTATCATTTATTTTTTTAAGATATCTCAACTTGCTATAAAAATATATTTTGACGATAAGTTTTGTTATTATTTTTTGGTTTGCTAGTTTGGTTTTGTTGGTTTTGTTGGTTTTGTTAGTTTTGAATGATGTGGGAGAGGGAATAATGATGAGAATTTCTATGATAAACAACAATGAAATTTAAAAAAAAAATAAAAAAAATAGAGAAACATTAGATTTTGAGTTTTGTTAATAGATCATATTTTTAATGAACGACACATTGTTTAAAATTTCAAAGTCTCTCATGACTTAGATTAAATATCACTTTAGGTTTAAAAGACTAAAAGTTAGTTAATTGGAAACTTAACAAAATAATGATTACTTTTTTAAGAGTACAACAAGCACATCTAACAAAGTCATTTGAAGATCTATTCTTTTTCTACAACTAAGCGGATGTTGTAAAATGGTTTAACGCATATATATATGAGAATATCTTAAAACTAATAGATTTAGAAACATATTTTGAAATCAGTCTTGATTGGTGAAATTTCCTCTATTTGCTTCTTACTTTTTTTTTTCTAAATATTTTTTGATAAAACTTATAAGCACATTAATGAATAATTTCTCTTTCTCTTTTCAGTTATAATGAAACCCACGACAACTTACCGCATATCAACGGTGCATCTCCTTTTGATATGTACAGTAACGTTGTTAATACATCATGTGTCTGGTCAATCAAATTATGCATCACAGGCTAATAATATTGGATATCAGGGTGAAGGTCTTCCAGAGGAAGCTACTTTGGATGGAAAAGTAAGTATTTTTAATATTTCATTGCGTAACATAAAAACTGTTAAAATGAATGAATTTGGATAGGGGATCCGACCGAACCCCAATTTGTTGCCTTCAAAGTAAAGCATTTAGAACAGAAACAAGCGGCCATTGGATTGGTACATAACTTTGTTATTGCAAAAAAAAAAAAAGAATTGAATTGAAATAAGAAAATATATTTAGAATCCTTAAAAAATAAGAATCATTCACGGTTCTCAACCAAGCTAAATTCCAAGCACCCAAATTGTTTTGACTTTAGAATCGAGTTGTAAAAAAATTAAATCAAAATCAAACGCTGAAAAAATTGAAAGAGTACGTGAACGTGATCCCTGTTTTGAACTCAGAAAATATTTAGAATTTTTTTTGTTTTTTTTACATAATAAACCATAAATATATGCATTAATAATGATTTGTACATTACATCCATAATATGTTATGCATTCAATGATATATATATATATATATTTATATATATATAAAGATAATAAATCTTAGTTAACGTCAAATAATTATAATACCTCTTCACATTTTGTACCATCCATATTTTATAATAATATTACGTTATTAAATATAAATTTAAACTATATAAATTAATATATAAAATGAATAATATTATTGTTAATATTACATTAATTTTTCACTTCTTATTCTTTGCGTTACAATATATTATGCGATACACATATTATATAAGCAAGTAGTGTAGGTAACAAATAAAAATAAAAATAAAAACAAACAAAAAACAAACAAACAAAACAAAGTCTTGTTCACTGAAGCCAATGAACTTAATATTCAATAACTCATTTAGAAAAATGTCTAAAGGCATAATTCTACCTATATTTATGTTAGACACTTTTATAAAAAGACGGTAAGAGATATTATAATTTATAATAAAACACATAAAAAAATGACACCTCAAGATTATTACTCTTATGATTCTGAATGTTATACGCACCGTAATATATTAATGTAGGTGGGCTGCTTTTGGCATTAGCAATGTTACAAAATTATTATATACAAATACATATTATAATATTGTTGAATAATAAATTTATAATCATTTCTTCTATATTTTTTTTTTCTTCATTATGATACACCTACCTACATTTTAATGTACTGTAAATTGTAATCGTTGAACACGTTAATAGTTCTATGAGAGCTGGTATAAACGGTGCGCTTTTATATATACTTTATTCATTTTCTAAGAATGGCTTTACCAGTTTTTTTCTTCTTTCTTGAATTTACTTTGTTATAACCCACTCAAGAAATTAATAAACTATTAAACGGATTAATTTACTTTTAAGAGGTTTCGTCCATTTCTATGATAGATGACTTGTGATCCAGAAATTAACGAATGGCTCATACTGTGATCGTGCGGCATTTTAAATAAGCTTATAAGTTTTCTATTATAAATGAACTAGAATTTGCGCATATATATACGGAAATAGATTTATCTCTTTAATGAATGAAATGAATGATCGCATGTAATTAATATTACTTTGAAGTACTTATTTACAACCTGTTTGTCAGCCTACAGTACATTTAAGAAAAAATCTAATTATGGAACATGCTCAGACATGGTATTTCAGTACGCAATTATTTCTACTCTTACTTCATGAATAAGTATTTGACTGTGAAAATGGAGGCAGCTTAAATTTCAGTTTAATCATTAAATTATATAACATATCGAAACAGAAAGAAGTTAATAAATTGAAATACGCCTTGTATTATATTTGAAATATAATTCATAAATTTTGGAAATTTAATTCAACTGCTGTGTAAGAATTAAGATAAATAAAAAATTGCTGTTAAATTTAATTTCCAACTGAAACTATACCCAAAAATTACTTAATTTAGGTACTTACGTGGTGTTCAAAGAAGTGGGCGCACAGAAAAATGGCTAATTTTAGAATGCTTATATATGCTGAAATAAAAATAATTTTATTCGTATCGTGTAATTGTGATTGATGTTGATCGATCGATCATAAGATATTATGATTAGAAATTATTTTCAATTACTCTTTAACCTTGAATAAGCAATGTTTTAATAGTATTTGTAAAGGTCCAATGGCTTTAGAAACAATGAAATCAATTTTTAATGAAATATCGATTTCGATATACCTAATCAATTAAATACATCTTTTATATGCGACCCACTTTGACGAATTCTTTAGTGAAGGAAAAAGGAAAGATATTTTTTTTACCTATGCTAGAGTGCTATTGTAATTCGCTATTTTAAGCCCTTCAACAAAATAAATTTAACATAACAATAGTGAAATTAAACACTTATCAGTCATTTTTAACATTTACTGCATTCAGAAAAATTGCGGTATTTGTATTATATTTGAAACAAAAATTCTATTTGTAACTTGTTTTCTCATAATACGCAAAGAATGCGAATTGAAATCAGGTTAAAAAAATATATCAACAAACAAAAAAGATCAATAAAAAAAAATTAACAATCGACAATAGACCTTGATTTGCATATCATTTCCATATAACTAACCTGTGATATTGTAATTCAATAATATTTCAACAGACCGAAACCAAATAAAAACATATTTATGATTGAATTTCATTATTATATGAATTATTTTAATACAACACAAATTCAGTAGACAAATGTGCTGAAACAAATATAAAACGTTTTTTTCTTTTTTCATTTTGAACCTATTTAACAATCACCGCACCTAATGCTCATATAAATGCGTACAAATGTACGAATTAAATATTAGATTTTAACATTATGTCATTCTATTTAATAAATTAATTGTTTGAAAAATAAAAAGTGTATTAAATAAATAACATGCGTTCATTATACACAAAGTACAATAACATTATAAGTTCTATATATTTATACTATTATATACCTCTATATATGTCTACTCACAAATCACCATCACTGAATTTTAAAAATTACCCATAATATTTATTCAGTTCACTTATGACACCATCAATTCTCACCTATGATATACACGCTATCTTAAACTATAACATATAATTTTGTATTTATAAATTAATTAGATTTATATGCAATGTACCGTGCACAGTGTAACAGTCTATAGCTATAGCTGATGGTTGGTAGAGGCATTTATTTCATTTTTAGTTTATGTATGTAATAAACTTCTATAGAATGATTATGGTTAGTTTGGTGTATTCATAAGATATATACATACATCGACTATATTATATGGATCTATTTATACTACATATTTATGTTATAATTATGTTTTACACGATGCTTAAGCAATTTAATATATTTTGCCAAATTATGGATTAATTTAATGTTTTAAACATTTCCGAATATTAAATTAATGAATTTTTGTTATTCTCGTATTTTATATATTTTAATAATTTTTTTTATTCTTTTTCAGGTCACAAAATTGGATGATTTGAGCCCAATTATATTTTTGAATCGAACAAAAGCTGCCTTAAATTGTGCTGCTGGGTCTATGGAGGTTAGTTATTATCAAATGTACTTGATGTAAATTTATATAAATTTATTACACTTTCACCTCGAATGTACAACAAATAATAATTTTTAATCTGAGTTGATATGAATAAACAATAATATATTATTAACATACAGAGGGTAACCTGCAATTAACTTTTCTTTTTTATTTCATTTTTCTATATTATTTTTTATGTAAGCAATTGTAATATGCAATTTTCTATACAATTACGATTAGCTATATTATCTATTAGTTATACCTAATAAAAGCCCACAATGAAGGTTCTCTACTCTATTATTTTGCATAATAATAAATATATATCTATCTTAATGATCATTATTATTAAATAAATAAAATTTGCTATTGAAATATTACAATGCATTTTTTTTTTTTTTTTTTTTATTAAATTGAAACATTATTAATGTATTCATCAGCGTACGTCTCTCGTCTCCCACTCCCACTGAATGCTGGTTCGACGGCCCAATGCAATAATGAGTGGCTGTGCCTTTATCGTGTCAGAACTTTTCCTATGCGTTCCGGTTCCAGTTCTAACTCTGACCTGTCAAAAAAATATTGTTCCCGTTCCATTCCAAGTTCCAGTAAAAATCAATAAAAAAACTCGTTCCGGACCGTAATTTTGGTCTAAATTGCACGTATATTTTGGTTCCAGCGCCAAAATATTAGAAGCAAAATCATATTTCATTCCGGTTCCATTGAAAGTTCCACCAAAAACCGATAAAAATAGCGTTCCGGAACGTATGTTGGTTCCGGTTCCCGTTCTAGTTCCTATTTCCTAGTAAAAACTGCTTGAACTAATTAATCACTTGTTCATAATCTATTGGTGAACTTACTCACTCTCTACTTATAAATATTCTTTTTTATATTTATTATTTTGTCATATGCGGATCTGTGGACGATAATATTTTGCATCCATGTCACATGTATAACCATTATATAATGAACACTTATACTAATCATAACTTATTACTATTTAGATGTGAATCAGCAGTAATATACATGTCATCTAAACTTAACCTAACTTTTGCATTCTATTTTAATCTTATTTTCTTGAAGAGTATTACTTATTACATTTAATTTTATTTACAGATTGAAATGAAATTTAATGAACCATTCTTTGGATTAGCCTATGCCGATTTTGATCGTAACAGTGCATGTCAAATTTTGGGTAAAGGAGATTTGAGCTATAAATTAGAATTACCATTGAAAGGATGTGGTACCAAACAAGTAAGATTTTTTTTTAAAACTATTCAGTATTTTCGGTAATGTAAATTTATTAAATTTGATAAATTTTTCAAGGAGCCACAACGAGTTTTCACAAATAATATTGTTGTAAGATTTCATCCTGGTCTAGAAATGGACGGCGATGAAATAATTACAATTGTTTGTAGATATCCCCCCCCTTTAGCACCACCACCAGATGGTTTAGCATTACCGATGTAAGTGACCGCTTAGTTGAATTGAAAACAACAAATAATAATTTTAATTCAATTTTGTTGAATTTTCAGTTTAGATGCTGGATTTGCAGGAACGATTGTACCAGCACCGTTAAAAGGAATTCAAATCCTATTTATAATCTGTGCAATCATGTTCCTTACACTATTATTATTAGGTTTAGGAGTGTCATACTATTGTTTAAGAAGACGAACAATACCAGTTGTTCGACGTTTACCAATGTCAATGGGAAGTGGCTCTGAAATAACTAAACTTAGTGGAAGTAGCTTAGGAAATATTTCACATTTCGAAGGTTTGAAGATTCCACGAGCCCATGCTCCATTAGCTGCTGTACATAGTTCGTCAGGTAGCGACGATAATCTACTAATATCTGATACACTGCCATCAGATTATCCAAGTGAATCTCAGTCTGAAGTTGAAATTGACATTCGTTCACTGCCAGCAAGTTCAGCAGGAAGTTTTGAAAATCGTGCATATGTACAAGATAACTCAAGCATTTATAGCGAACATTATGGGCATACCCAAGAATTCCAAGCAGCAAATGCTGTGGCTCAAGCAGCTCTTGTTGCTCGACATCCAGTAGCAATTAAAGAACCATCTCCAACATTTGATGTCCAAGTTCGTGTTAAACGTGCCCCACCTCCACCACCATCGTCGTCATTCTCCTCGGATACTGACAGTATTGCAACAAGCATTCATGATCGCAATAATCTCTCAACAATTATGGAATCGCATGAAGATCGTGAAAGTGTTATGACAATGGACTCACTGCCACAAGATGTAGCTCATAGTCAATTTACATACGTCCCTGAATTACATCCAGCGCCTAAGCATATTCAACAACCACCAATATTTTCAAAAATACTACGCAAACAACAAGAGACTCGTCAACGTGAATCGTGGCCCGAAGATTTCACTGATGCACCGCCACCTGAAACACGTAGCGTTGTCTCAATGGGTACTGAACGTAATGATACCCATTCTATAAGTGAAATGGTAGAAACTTCACATTTGTACCCACATCATGCCTATCATACTGCCGTTCAAATTGAGCAAACCGAACATTTACCAGAACCACCTATCATTGTAAAGAAACCCGAAATAACTTCTCATCTTGTTGACGATGTTTTCTTGAGAACTATTACCGAAAAGAAAACTATTGAAGACATCGAAAAATATAAGCGAATGGTTACGGAATACAAAGCAAGGCCAGTTCTAGATCCAACATGGGATGTCACAATTCGCAATTATCCAAACCAACAAAATAAACAACCACAGTGGGAAGATTTCTCAGACGCCTCTAGCATTTCCGCCATGACATTAACACCAAAAATGGAACGTTCTTCATACACCTTGCCACCACAAACATTTATTGATGAAAGTGGTGAGAAATTGACAAGTCCAGAGCTTGTCGGAAATATGAAACCAGTTGAAATTCCTCCTGAAGACAAAGCTGTGCCTAATTGGGATATTTTAATAAGAGTTTTAGAACAACAAGAAGAATTGCAACCAGAAGTGGCTGATGATATCAGTTCAGTACATTCTGCTCATTTGCTTCAACGTCAATTAAGTTATGATGATAGAGTCAAATGGAAGGATATAATTACAACGGAGTCAACACTTCGAACAATGCTGACCGAAGCAGTTGTTCGAGAGGACTTTGAAAGAATCCGAAGTGATTCCCGTTATGAAACTTTGTTTGAACCACAAACATGGGATGTGCTGATTCGAATTTTGGCACCACCAGATGATGTTGAATTAAGAACACCTAAACGAAATAGAAAGAAAGAGCCATGGGATACAAGATCGCGCCGAAGCTCTTTACCCACATTGTATGAATATGACAGTGATGGTGGATCATCTGTTCGAACAATAACCCAAGATATTATGCCAAGTGGAGGTCACAATACTTATCAATATCCACCCCACTCAAGACGAACATCAAGATCTTCATTTAATGCTGACAATGTCGATATGAGATCAATGTCTGAAGTGATGGTTGATTTTGCACGACCAGAACATTTAGACAATATGTCAGAAGTTAGCTCATTTTATCCAAATAGGTAAATTAAAAAATTAATAGAAGTTTAATTATTATTTTTCACACATTTCCTTTTCTTTTCTCTTTTTAGATATTATGAAGACGATCCCTATGACCGTCGATCAATTCAACGTTCACTAAGTCAACCTAGTCTTGCAAGATCAGCCACTGAATTCACAGAACGTTGGATTATTCCAGATGATGTTTCTGAAAATTCTTCAACAGAACGACCACGGCAACCAAGTCGTTTATTGGTAATTGTTATTAATCAATTTTACAGTTCTATCATTTCAACTAAGGTCTAATTAAAATATTTATTTGAATTTTTATAGACAACATTCCAGCCAAGAGCACAACAATCCCAACGTGTCATCACTGAAACTCAATACGTTCAACAGCAAAGTTCTAGTTTTCAAGCAACCAGTTCATCTGCTCCTAAAGAATGGTATTCAGATAATCGTAAATAAAGAAGGCCATCATTGAATATGACGAATTAGATGAAAAGAAAAAAACAAACTTCATTACGTGCCAATTTGTAAATTTTATTAAAAAAAAAAAAAAATAATAAAAATAATTCTTATTGTTTTGTCAATTTATCAAAGGTTATATTATTTAATGATAATTAATATTAAATTAAAGAAACTGCCCATTTATTTGTTTATATTATTGAAAATTAAAAAAAAGGGTTGAATATATATTAACTTGTTGCTGTGATATAACATTTTTCTTTTGGCGTTACTTACCAAAATTGACTTATGATTTCTTAATGTCTGTTTTTATGAATCTTTTATTCACAATATAATTACACAGACAATAATAAAACAATATTTCTATATTCTTTTTTAACGAAATAATTAAATTAAGAGAAACATTTAAATAGATGAAACAAAAATCACAAAAATTTAACTTTTGTTGGGGAATACATTATAAAAAAAAATGAAACAGCAAACTTTATATTCTTTTCAAAATATATTTTCACTAAAATATTTTCGATAATACCAGAATAACTTAGTAGAGTAAATTGATCATAAAATAATATAGGTGGAGGGACTTAAATGCAATCGTACTTTCCATTCAATTTCTCTGTTTTTATATATATATATATAAAAGAAAAAAATGTATTCTGATGTGCCTTTAAAATAGATGAAGTATTTAATATTGAATACAAATTAAATCACAAAAAAAATATATATTTTTTTTTTTAATAAAAATAAATGTTATTGCCACAATATGATATTAAACTTAATAAAAAAAAATAACAATAATAATAAATTAGTGTTAAGGAACTACCACAATTATAACAATAGAAGAAATAAATAAAAAAAAAAAAATGTAATATTCAGATTAAAAAAAAAAATTACATTACCAAACTAAGAACAAGCAAGAACTCAATGTCAGCATATCGAATATCTATAGTTTAATTCATTATAAAAAAAAATTATTCTATATTTCTTAATTATTTTTCTATGATGATTTAAATTAAAACAAAAGTATATCCGATATAATCAATTTAGATAATATGATTTTATAATCTTTTTTTTATTATTACTTAATAAACGCTTTTATTTTACATTTTACTACTAAATATTTTGTTGATTGTCTTATTATATTTATTTACCATAATCCTGTATGTAGCAACTACATCTGACTCATTTTAAGTACGAGTAAATTAAAGTGATCTGCTATAGATTAAATTACATTAAACATCGCACTTAAAACAATGAATTTATTTGCGTATTTTTGTATAAACGTAAATGTATTCAATCAATCATTATTTGGTTGATTATCTTAATTTAGATCAAATAGAAAGCAATTGGTTAATATTAGGTGACAACATTCAGTTTCTAAATCACATTAATAACAGTCAATAATAATATAATAATATATTTACTTACTTATCTGGTTGAATAAGTAAACTTGAATAGGTTACACTTTCGATGTGTCAAAAGTGGGTTGTTTGTACAATTTGATATTTATGATTTCAGTGAAATATCATTATCCTCAAGTAGACAAACACTGGCATTCATATTAAATAAATAGAGCAATGAAAATAAAAACGTTTTTTTAAAAAAAATACCTAATTGTTTGTTTAAACATTAGAAAGTATACAAATCGCATCATTAACTCTACTAAATTCTACAATTAAAATGAGTGAACTTGAAAATATATTCTCTTTATACTGATGACTAAAATCTATTTCAAGTAGTCACAAAAAATTGGTGAAACCAATGAAATGGCATTTGAAAGACAAAATTTAACTAAAATTCATACACTTTTTAATCCACTAAAATTAACAAGTGAAATATTTGGAGCATCAGTGGTATCACATTACAAATCAAAGAGCGCAATATATGGAAATTATGCTTTTACAATATTAATGCTGTGTATTACGTTAATGACAACTCTTTACCGAATCGCTAATATACAACCACAATTTTGTCAACCAAATGCTGTATCATATTCAGTGAATGGCATTCAACAAATACTTGGACTATTTGTTGTGATGAGCATTTATTATCAAGCATTATTTTATAGAAATGATGTTCAAACAGCATTTAAATTATTAACAAAAACAGATCAAGAATTCTTACAATTGAACACCAAATTTGAATACAAAAATTATGTGCGTAAATTAATTGCAGAAGTGATTTTTACATTTATTTATATTTATGGTGCTTTTGTATTACTAGTTATTCACTATCAAGTGTACAATTTCGGTATGTTAGTTTTTGAATTTTTTTCAGCAATAAATCCCATTCTATTGATGAATTTGGTTTTATTAACATTCATCAACTTTTGCTATCATATCAAGAATAAATTTTCCACATTAAAAATTATGCTATTTGAGTTGTGTAAATTTGATTCAATGGTTAATAAAACAGAGGTATGGAAGGTGAAATTGATTAACGAATCACCTGGAATGTTTTTTAATGAATTAAAGAAAATTGCACAAATCTATGAAATGCTGTATGACACAGTTCAAATATTGAATAATATTTTTGGACTGTCGAATTTGACATCTATAGGTGAAATAAGAGGAATATTTATAAAAACAAATATTATCTTCTAGTATTAAATAATCTTCCATTTTTATTTTTCATTTTAGCTTTATTGAGCATTTCCTTAACGTGTCATCTATTCTTGCTGTTCAAATTGCTAACTGAAAATACAAAGAATGTTCAAGGCATTGAATTTGAAATTCTAGGTAAATCATTAGAAAACATTTTGATAAATGAAATACCACCTTCGATATACTAAAGAGAAAATTGTTCATTAACTAGTAAGTCCTACTTAATGGCGTTCTTATTGGTTAAAACTTCATTAAAATCATCATTATCTCTAAAGTGTATCTACATTCTACAGTCGAAATTATAAAAATAATTTAGTTTGTGTATAACTGATGTAACTAAGAATAACTTTAATTTATTTAGTGTCACTTTTATGGATGATCATATTTATGCTACCTTTAGCTTATGTGACGATTGTATGCCATTTAACAGTCTGTGAGGTAACTTTTTCTTTTTTTTTTAATTTCTAGCTTGTTATTTAAAAAAAAATTCTTTAGGCTAAGGCTATTGTTACAATCATACATGAAACTGTGGCTGGTAAACAAATTGATGATAAAATGCAGGTTGATGTAAGATTTTTTAAATTATAGTTTGAACACGATTCTTCCTTAAATACTATTTTAGTGGATTTTATTTCAGTTGGAATTAATTTCGTTACAATTTCTTCATCAAAAACCACACTTTTCTGCTTGTGGATTTTTCAACATTGATATGACATTAGTATATGCGGTAATTATCTATAATGTTAATTAAAAGGAAATACAAAACTTGATTCAATGATGTTTGTATAATTTTAGGTTTGTGGAGCTGTTACAACGTATTTAGTAATTTTGTTACAATTTAATTATGGTTAAAGTATGTAAATTGTGCACCAATTATGGTCAGACATATAGAGCTTTTTTATGGTTTAATTATATAAGTACAGAATGAACATTTATGTGTAATATGCTATTATTGAATTATTGTAAATTATGATTATTTATGTTATTCCTTAATGTTATAGCTTATTAAACAAGTGGTATATGCATTTGATGTTGTGTTTTGAAACTGAATTCTTTGTTATCAAGTACCTACAATTAACGAGATAATTGAAGTTATTAAGCGAATGGTAAATAGGACATGGTGCATATAAATATTTAACTGCTGCTATAAGTTAAAAAGGCGTATGGGACACTGCCATTGCGAAGTTAAAAATCGTATCTCTTCAAACAAAATATTTTCACGTTTTGATGTTTTTAACATCAACATTACAAAACATCTATAAATTCTAGAAATGAAAATATTTTTTTTAGGGGAGCTACAGTTTTCAAAAATCAAAATATCAAAACTTTGTCGATTTTGCGCATGGTTTTGAGAACACCTACAGCGCTGAAAATTCACATACAAACATTTCAGACAAAATGTGATTTTTCTATCAACCATAATCTGGATAATTCGAATTTCAATTTTTTATTGTCACCCTAGTGTGTGTATTGAAAAAATTGTAAACATTTATTCAACGCATAAATTATCCAGCATTTATTTGACAAATATATCTATTTTTTATTTTAGGTAAGGGGTTCAATGTTAAATTGTTAACATACATTTAATTCATATGCTGGAACAATAAAAGTTAAGCACGCAACTTATAATTTCACTATATTTTTGATTGTTATTATGATAAGAAAAAAAAAATTATAGCTGGGTTCCTTGGGTGCATTATTTATTATTTTTATTAGTCACTTTTTTATGTGAAAGCTTCAATGTAATAAAATTATCATCGTAATTAACAAATATAGTACATAACAGGAATTTATTAAAAAAATTAGAATGTAACTCAATTTATTTCCAACAATACTTATTTTGGGTATTATTAGATTTGATTCTTTTAATGTGATTGGCTCTTAATTTGAATTATTAGAAGAACACAATACAAAAATAGTGAAATTCAAAATGTTATTAATTAACTCCATATTACCAATCATGCTCGTATGTCAGTTATTCGGTTTAAGTCCATTTTCAACAACAAACAATTTAAAACCCAAAATATCGAAGAATTTTAATATTTATGCTGTTATAAATATTTTTGCTCATATAACCATTTTCATACATGGTTGCATTACTCCAGAAATTTACACCAATATGGCTGAGCCACTAATATTATCTTGCATTGATATTTCCACTATGTGTACAATTCGAATAGTAGGAATAGTAATTATTATTGAATCTTTCCTTAAGCGTGCAAATCAAATTGATTTAATAAATAAACTTTGTGATATTGATGCAATATTTATTCAAACATTAAATGTTGATATGAAATATAAATGGTTAAGATGCAGAATAATCTATCAATCGCTGTATTGGATTATATTATTTCTAGTCGTTGAGATTGTTGTTTTAGTGGTAACTCAAATAATGAACGAACAAATTTTCATGAGATTTTGGATGCTTTATATGATTCCGCTATTTATAAGCACCATAGGTTATATGCAAGTGATAAACTATGTTAATTTAGTGAAATTTAGATTGAAAGTTCTGAATAGTAATTTGTATAATTTACTTCAGGATGAGTTTAAGCATGAAACAAAGCCGCCACTATCAAATGAGAATATGGTTGAAAAATATTTTAAAATAATACTCACTGCACAAGACTTATATTATCGTCTATGGGAAACATCAAATTTAATTAATGAATGTTTTGGATGGTCAGTTCTATTTAACATTGGAAATGATTTTATTTCACTTACAGCAAATTTATATTGGATTTTTATTGGGTTATCGACGCCTACTATTTACACACAGCTATCCATAATAATTAACTGTTCTATGTGGGGTATTATCAATATTGCACACATTTCGGTCTTATCCAGCGCTTGTCACAATACAGAAGAAGAAGTAAGTAAATCAAGAACTTAAGTGAATATTTTATGAAATTTTATCCTTGATTAACTATTATGTTACTTCTCAGATGATTTAATATATAACTGTTACGTTATTTATTTTTATGTTAAGGCAAATAAAACCGCTCTGATACTACGTAAAATAGAATATATATCAAATAGAAGAAAAGTGATAACCTTGGTATTTAATTATAAAATTGCAATCTTCATAATAATACAAATTTATTTATTATTTTCATTTTCTATGAAATGCAGATACAACAATTTTCTTTGCAATTGCTACACCAAAAAATTGTTTACACCGCATTTGGATTTTTTAATATTAATTATACATTGATTTATACTGTAAGTAATTAAGTATAAATATATCGCTTATTACTCTAGTTAGACAGTAACCGATTTTCTTAGATCGTTTTTCGCTATATAAATAATACATTATATGTATATCTTTGTTAAGGTAATTCTGTAATTCTCATCAATGTCAACATCTTATTTCATAAGTTGAGTTTTTTAAACAAATTGAAAAATGTAAATTTGTAAAAAATTGTTATACGTTTTATTTATTATCTTTAGATAAATATAGTGACTTGAAGAAAGTGATATTCGTTACTGTAAAGTCGGCTTTAAAAATAACTGATAAGATATGCGAAAATACATATACGTATATACTCTCATACTCTCATTTTTGAAGTGTACTATATAATGTTATATTATATATTATATTATATTGTGGTCCAAAGTTGAGCTTCCAACGTACACATTTGTGTACAGTATAGTTTATACTCTTCTAAAATTCTAAAAAAAATTCAAACATTTTTTTCTGATATGTCAAATGATTTACAGATAAATCGGGTCAATATAAATAATTAAAAGCACTAGTAAAAATCTCAATGTAAATTCTCTGTGTTTAGTAATAGTTAAACTTATTTTTTGTTCAATTAAACCCAATAATTTATAATTTTAAACAAAGAAAGATATATTTTAACATTTCTTTATTTTAATCTACTTATAGATAATTGGAACAACATCAACATATCTAATTATTCTCATTCAATTTGCGCCACAACCAGAAATCTACGGAAAAGATGACACCTATTCAGTGCCGGTCTGGCTACCAAAAGGCCCGAGTGTAAAATAAAAAAAAGCCCAACTTTTTTTTTTTGTTATATAACTTGTTAGATATTCTTATCTATTTTCTTTTCTTTAGATATATTTTAAAATTTCTTTATTATAATCTACTTTTAGATAATTGGAACAACATCAACATATCTAATTATTCTCATTCAATTTGCGCCTCAACCAAGAAGTCTACGGAAAAGATGACACCTATCCTATTTCTAAAAACAATATTTTCTTGTGTATTCTGATAGAGTTTACTGCTTTATGAACACACACATATAATAACAACAGAAATATTTATTTAAATCATTGTATGAAGATCAGTAGCTTTCAATTGACAAATTAAGGTTTAAAAATAATGTAAGCCTCCACTTTTTTTTAAAAAAAAATTAGAAGTTTTTATCAATCAGATTGAGAACAAATTAATTATCTGAGGTTTGAACGTTGTTATATTTTCAACTTTTAGTAGAACCATATGGTTCTAATTTGTAAAGTAATCCTGAAAACAAAAAGGTATTAATCAATACATCAAATTATATTTATGACATCAATCATTATGTGATTTCGCGCGATACTTAACCGCTCTCGTAACTGCTACTGAAGTTGAAGAGTTAGTGCACGCAAAATCAAATTTTGCTTAACTACATTCATGTTGCCATGGCGATTACAGCAGTTAGTTTTCCTGAATAGAGTAGTTAGTTTTTTTTCAACTGCAGTTAAGTGTTAAGTCGGCGCGAAATCACCTATTATAAATATGTTAAATAACTAACAATTATTTACAACATGAAAATATAAAACCAAAACTAATGTCAATTCATCATTCAGTAAATATATTAAATGAAATTATGTTTGATTTATAGAAAGAAAGAAGCAGTTTTATTATTATTATTTTTTTCTGTGAATGAATATTTGTTATTAACACGTCTATCCCATGCAAGTTTCTGGCCACTTAACTTTGCACCCTTAATCGAAGATATTTTAAAATCTATAAGTCGGTTCGTATTAATGTAAAAGTAGTAAGTCACTTTTTCTGAAGATAGTTTTAAATGATCTCCACTAGTTTGTGAGATATGTACTTCTGTTTAAGCGTGTAATACAACAACAACAATAAAATTGCATACATTTTTTTGTATTACATGCTTACAAAAATATCTCACAAACTAGTGGAGATCAATTAAAACTTTCTTCAACATAAATGTTAGGCTCACCGAACTACTTTTGCATTTAAACGATCCGACTTATAGTTTTTGAAATATCTTCGATTAAGGGTGTAAAGTTAAGCGGCCAGAAACTTACGTGGGATAGACGTGTTACATGTATTTACTATGAGCTCTTAGTATAATTATAGATTACTTATTGTATATATATTGTTTGTGTATAAAGAGCATGGAACCCAACAGAATTTGGTATTTCAAAGTATCTTTTCGGTTCCAATCACTAAACAACACATGTTAATATTGCGCTTTATTTAATGACAAATAGGCAAAAAAAAAATATAAAAGGAATAAAAAATAATTGATTAACACTTTATAATGTATACAAATTACAAAAGTATAACATTGTAAGTGTAATTTTGGAATTTGAAACTGTGGCTTTTCATTTCTTTTCTTAATTTTATATTAATTTATAATTAATGTTTAATACATACAAATATTTTCTTCTAGCATTTCATTATTCGGATTCCAATTAAAAAAATATTGAATCAATATTCTTCTTTTTGATCTTGAAATCGCGCCATAGAACATTGTTTATTTTGTTTTTATGGTTTTCTTCATAAATATATTCGGTTCTAAACAAAAAAGGTTTATCTTCGATACAGGTTCTACTCCCGGGCAATTAATGATATTTAGAAACTTCATGGGTTATATATATTATAACTAGTTTTTATTACGTCCCATGGGGCTGAAGCATAATGAATTAAATAATTTTTTACGCAACACAAAACAAGAACAAAAGCAGCTTTTAATGTCGGCTAAATTTAGTTAATAATACGAATATGTAGTATAAAAATAATTCGTTGTGAATCTAAGAATATTTTAAAGAAAGTTTTCCGCTAAAAAAATACTAGCTTTAAAATAACGTTATTTCGGTCGATTTCACCATTATTTCGTGCATTCCAGTTGTTCAGTTTAAGCCCATTTTCGCTAATAAACAAAAATTTAATACCAAAAACTAGAAAGTTTTATAATATTTACGCAGTGTTGACAATCGTAATAAATATTTTTGTTCTTATACATGGTGCAACCACTAATGTTTACATAAATCGGAAATCACAAACAACATCTTCCATAGATATTGTTTTAATGGTCACTATTCGTACACCTGGGATAGTAATTCTTATTGAATCTTTTGTGAAACGTGCAAAACAAATACAATTTTTAAACAACCTTTGTGAAATTGATGAAATATTTTCACATAAATTAAATATTGATTTAAAATACGATTTTCTAAAGCGCAGAATTATTTACCAATCCTTAGGTTGGGCTGCAGTGTTTATTAGCGTTGAATTCATTGTAATATTATTGAATGTTAAAGCAAATGAAACTGTATTCTTGAATTATTGGTTATTCTATTTATATCCACTTTTCATAAGTACTTTAAGCTATATGCAAGTGATAACTTATGTGAATTTAGTGAATTATCGATTTAAAATTCTAAATGAGAATTTAAAAGAATTAAACTTACGAGTGAATGAACTCAAAATCGATGAGAATGAATCTGATATTGGAATGTTACGAACATTTTGGCTTTGAAAAATTTGTTATTTTACGAGATTTGTATAATAGTTTGTGGGTAACAACGAATTTGATTAATGACACTTTTCGATGGATACTTCCAATCAACATTGCTAATGATTTTCTTGCACTTTTATCCAACTTGTACTGGATTTTTCTTTGGTTACTGGAATCAACCCAATATATGACATTATCTATGGTGTCTAGTGGTGTGTGGACTATTCTGAACATCATGCATATTATTTTTGTGTCCAAAGCATGTCAAAGTACAGTAGATGAAGTAAGTTTAATTGTAAAATTGAATCAAAAAGGATGAAAAGGCTGATTGTATCAATGAATAATATAAAATGGTTTTTTTTTTCAGGCCAATAAAACTCCTTTACTGGTTCATAAAGTTGAATTCGAATTATGTGATCAGCAGGTTGCTTTTTTTGTGAGTAAATTTTTTTAATTTAAATTGTTATACTATTAAATTCAATTTAATGTCAATGTCTTTGAATTTTGCTTGTAGATACAGCACTTATCGTCACATTTACAGCATTTGGATTTTTTAATATTGATTATGCACTGCTTTTTATGGTAAGTAATAGTTAAATTAAGCAACTAGTAATGCTGCAACTCTGGCTGTTTGTACCTAGAAAGATGTTTTTTTCACGGGAATATATTTTTTTTATTCTCTGTAACATGTTGTTGACTTAAAAAATATAAACACGTTTTTTTTTTGATTCCGTAAAAAGTAACTCTGACAACTTTTTTATATTAGATTTATTTTGTAGCCAAGAAAGAAGACAGAACATTTTATCTAATCTGAAAATTTTCAATTGATATGCTCCTTCTGGCTGTTTCGAGATTTCAATTATTCAACGCTAACTTATAAACTGGAGGCGGATCTATCACAGTAACACGTAAAATATATTAGAGCAAAACAGACTAATTTGGTCAAATACAAAATTTTCTCAAACTCTGTTTAAGGCAGAAAATTACCCTTAAAGTTATAGGACTTTCAATTTTCATAATTTACTTTTAGTAAATTTACATTATTTTTTTTTGCAGATAATTGGAACTACAACTACATATTTAATCATTCTCATACAGCTTTCGACTGAGATACCTATGGAGAAATCTTAAGCTATACAGCACCAGAAATTGTTATATTACACAAATAATTTTTCTATCCATTATATGTCACCATGTAGTTGAAGACTTATGTTGTCATTGATTTTTACAGTAAGTTTGATTTAATACATAATAAATGTATAAATGTATGAAGCGTATCTCTGATTTTTCAATAAATATTTTATTTTCGTCTTGCTTCTTTTTTTTTAAGATAATTGGAACAACAAGAACTTATTTGTTTTCAACTTATAGTATCACGTAGGGTGACACGGGACATTTGTCCCGTATTTTTCGGGACATTTTTGTTCTTTCGCAAATAACTCGAGAAGTCGAAAATAGGTCCACAGGTGCCCAAGTTATATCGATTTTAAATATACATCTCAGGATGAACATTTTTGAAAATGATGTAATTATTTCAAATCGATTTAACTTGGGCACCTGTGGACCGATTTTCGACTTCTTGGTCTCATTCGACGCAGAATTAAAAAATAAAAAGTGGCAGCCATAGGTGCACTTCTCAGAAATGCTCTAAAATGCACCGTTCTCGAGTTATTTGCGAAAGAACAAAAATGTTCCATAAAATATGAGACAAATGTCCCGTGTAGATGGTCACTAAGTATCAGCAGTGAATGCGAGAAAAAGTTGGGCAAAATTACTAGTAAACAGTCGACAGAACTAAATTACGCTTGATGAAAACTATTTTAATTAATTTTTAAAATCTTTTCTAATGAATTTTTAAAATGTGTTTAATTTTTGTGCTAGAGGAATACATTAATAACATTTAGAAAGTGTCTTTGTAGAAACTCTTTAAATGAGTGGATTTGATTTCTTTACAAGCTCACAAATTCATAAATATATAAAAATATAAATTATTATTATTATTATTATTATTATATAGTTTATTTATTTAGAATTTTCCATTATTTACATTCATTGATACAATATTACATATTACATA
>JAABKK020003106.1:0-28420 GCA_011634745.2 Catotricha subobsoleta
TTTTTTCAATTTAGTCCAAATATTAGTTATTTTAGTTTTTACTAGTACTAAAAAAATTGTCATTGATCTCGCAAAATTTGCACGCTAAAATCTTCTGATTTTTTTTTTTTGGATCAAACCATAGGCTGAAATTGATTTAAATCATCTATATCTCAGACACGCATAAAGATAGGACCGTTTTCTCTTCGACAATATTGTAGACACTAAAAAGTTAGGGGTAGCTGTAAGGCGTGCCCTGGCATGGTCAAGACCCTTTCGAAAAAAATATGGTGTGAAAATTCATTATTATTGTATGAAATTTATACCCTTTAATAGTCTGAAAATAAAAAATATGGTATGTTTTGGCCGAATTATACCATAATTAAGGTATTAATATAGTATAAAGTATGTAAATCATACTTCGTGATGGTATAAAACTCATACCCTTACATGGAATGAAGGATTTATGCCATAGGAAGGTATTTATTATAGTATAAGTCAGCTAAAACATACCATATTTTATATTTTCATGGTATTATTTTTTTATTTTCATACCATAACAACGAATTTTCATACTATATTATTTTTTCACTAGGGTATAGCCTTTATTTCCTTCCTTTATTATAGTCATTATAAGTTATTACAAAAACATTCATCATCAATTAAATTGTTTCAATTCTTAATGGCATCTTGTTAAAGTTACCAATATTTTTACTAGTATTTAACCAGAAAATGTGACAGATGAAATATTTTTTGATATAAATTCTATTTAGGATGTTTCCGAAACTTCAATCGCTTTTTATTACTCGCACTTCACTCTCATTTATAACCTGGAATTGCAAGCATGATCATGAGTACACGTTTCATCCTACATTTGACTGCTGTTTAAATGTAAAGTGTAATAAAAAGAGTGACGTTTGGAACACATTTCGAAAACATTAAGAGAGCAAAGAGGCTTCAGAAACGTGCCTAATATTTAGATGCTATTTGAACAGGGATCTAAAAACAAAATCCTCATTCGCATTTCATAGGGAATAAATTAGGCCAATTCGCCCTAATGTATTTTTTCCTATTAAATTACTTCACCCAATAATTTTGCTGAAATTTTTTAAAATTTAACATCAGAATAAAAATTTTACATTAAATGTACTAAAGAAAAATCAAATATTCGAAATTTAAAAGGAAAGAGTTTTTGTTCAAATATTTTTTCTTTACATTCAATTCTAAATTTTATTCAATGTTAAAAAAAATTTAAAAATAAAAAAAAACCTATAAAACTGCCATTCTCTCTACAAATTTGTGTAACGAAAACAATTTCAATATAAATTTCCTTCGTTACCAACATTCAACATAGAGACGACAAAAAAATAGAGTTTCTTTTATTATCCACTTCAAATATCAATTCTTCTTTCTTTTCTTTATTTAAAAATAAATTCAGAATAAAAGAATAGAAATCGATGAATCCTTGTCACAAGAAATCTACCCACTATGCTGTTATAAAGTAATCAACCTTGATGATATAATTTCACGTGTTCCCGAAACGATTGAAAAATGAATAGAGAAAATAAATAACCCAGCACTGCAGCAATAGAGAATTTCCATTGAGGAAAAGAATAATTTTCTTTGTAAAAGTTGCAAAAAATAAAAGGAAATTAATTAAACTCTCGTAAAAATGTTTTTTTTTAATTACTATTTGATAAAAAATAGTTTTGTAAAGTTAAAATGAATTATTTTTCTTTAATTAAAAGAAATATCTTTTAATAAGTAAAAAGTTTCAGAAATCTATAGACACGCAAGGTTAAAAAGGTTTGACCATTGAAATAGAAAAAGGTCAGTGGCATTTAAGGCATTAAAAATTCATTTTTAATTTGCTTTTCTTCAAACAGCAAGTAGGTAGTTAATTTGAATGGTAGCGTAAATTTTAGATTAACTATTACTTGCATGCAACAGAATAAACTTAATAAGAAACTAAAAGATTTTAAATATAAATTAAAATTTTCAATGGCAAAGGAAATATGAAATTATCATTTATTAATTCAAAATTGATTTTCAAAGAAATTAAATCTAATTTAAATGTCACGTTTTTCATCGCGTCTGCATACAATTTAACCATCTCTGTTACATTTCATATTGAAATCCATTAGAAAGATCTGCATTTGGGATGGGTGCTCTTTATTTACACCAAAAATGAAAATTTCAACAAAAATCCACAACAACAACAACAAATTATTATTTTAATAACTTAAAAGCTTGCCAAAGCATACAAATCGAAAATTAGTTGATTTTCCATCTTATCATGATGATATTATATTCTAGAGTGATGGTTAGCAACTGAAATTGAAACAAGGCACAATGGGATGTTTTTATATAGATTGCAGAATGTAGACTACCGTTAGTTAACACCAATTTGCAGAGGTATGAAAGATAAACGTCCCATGAAAAAGTGCCTTTAGCAGTAAGTATTTTGTAGGGGGTGAATGGATATGATTGAGGTCATGTTGAAAAATGATTGTTTGTGTATACAAACAATAGGCATAAATAAAACCTTACAAATTTCACATTGGTTATTTTCATGCATTATTTAATAAACATAATAAGTCAATCTGACCATAGGAAAATGTTTTATTGTATGTCGGTATGAATGGATGAATAGTATTAGGTGCTGGTTTTACCACAGAGATATATGGCTATTTTAGGTCATATGTCTATATGTATATAAATATTAGAAATTATACAAAAGAGCAATCGCTTAGATTATTGTTCAGGCTTTGTCAATGCTTTTATCACAAAGCTTTCAAAATATACTCTATTCCAATTGAGTCAGTTGATAGTGTGATAGTTTGTATGCGTGGTTTATGTTATACATCCATAAAGAATATTAACAAATAATGTACTTACCGGCTTTGTAATCAGAAATGAAAAACATCATAAACATAAAATGCATTCACAAAAAGGAATGGTTTGGTTATTATGGTGGTAACTGGTAGGGTACTGTGTTGAATTGATATTATGATGTTCAGTAGGGTGGCACATAAATAGATTGATTATTTTTTTTTTTTTGATTTCCTTACGAAGAACCTCCTAAGATTCTTTCTGTACGTTTTTTTACTCACAAAATAATAATTTGCTAAAGGCTTTGAAATCTCTTATCGTTTCAAAGTCGGGGTTCGTTGTGAAAGATTGAACATTTCGGTTTCATGCACCACCCTAATGCTCAGTATTACATGAAAAATATACAACACAATATGATACAAAGTAATAAACAGAAGTTTTGATTGAGAGTGCACATAGTGAGGTACACAAATGATGTGAATGAAAATAGAAATATGAATAAATAATGTTTTTTAAGTATTTTATGCTTTCAACCGCAGAAACAAGAACATGAAATCCATTAGAAATTAATATAAAGACTATAATAATCAAACAGTAGATTTCATATTTCTATTGAAATTTTCAGATGATTAGAAATATTTTTTGTGAAATTATAAAACTCTAGTAGACTAGTGAAAAAATTGGTGAGCTATTATGAGCTTTCACCTCTACTTTTCCATAACAATATATTTTCCATGTCAAAAATTTTTACGATGTGATATTGATGTATCAAAAGAATGTCATTTGAAGAGTAATCTTATTAAGAGTTATTATAAGCTCTTTACAAGAATATTTATAAAATATGATTGTAATGTAAAGTAAGAAAGTAAAAAAATACCTACGATGGTAAAGTAACCCATCATTCTATACATTTTTACGAGAAGGATGCGTACGCGGCATGATGACAAAAATATGCAAATTAATATATTAAGCCCATCAATTTTCCCTCAGTCGTTGTATTATAATATTGTATCTGCTACTTCTAAAGTACGCAAATTTATTTTGTTGTTGCTTTTTGGTTACACATACATTTGTGAAGGCACCTATCTGCGTAGCATCCTATTGATATTTAGACTTTGAGTTTATAACAATATACAGTATTATTTGAACTTGAATAATATAATAAATGTAAGTATAGGAAACCCGAGCGAACAATCTAAAAGTATAAGAAAATAATTGAACTCGACATTTTAATGGTTTCTTAACAAAACGGTGACAGTATAGTACTGGCTGGTATGAATGAAAAGGTTTCGTGAGATGGTATTCGTGGTAGCGGTGGGTGCACCATTTTATTTTATTTTTTTTTTATTTTTATTTTACAACAATATACCACGAGAATGTTAAGACATAATTAAAATATAGGAAAATTGAGGGTGGAAAATAAGAGGGGAATCAAAAACGTTTAATTTTAATTTGAACGGTTGTATAATTAGCACACTTCGAAAAATCTGTTTACATTTAACGTTATTCGCGTATAATATATTTATTTAGTCTGAGCCTTATGTAAACGAAACAAAACGAAAGGAAAGAAAAAATAAAATAAAAATGTTTGGATATTTGAGAAAAATGAAGGAAAAAAAAATTGGTTTACCATTTCTAATGATAATAAAGTATACCTTGGGGCGAACGCGTGGCTGAATGGTTCCATTCTACAATCATATTCCGAATATTGTTTTTCATTAAACACGTCATATTGCGTCCTAAATAATTATTATTTTGAGTTATTCATCCTGAAATTTTATTTATATTCTATATTTTTGCAGTAAATAGAATTATGTTGATTTTGTGACTGCGAATAAATAAATAAAAGCAATTAATTCTATTTTCTTTTTTCATTTAATTAAATTATAGGTTTCTTAAATGCAAACACCGATCGATATTCAAAGTCGCCAGCCAATTATGGTCTCATGGATATAATTGCAGCATTGCATTGGCTTCAAGAGAATATTGGTGCATTTGGCGGTGATCCACAAAGTGTTACATTAGCGGGTCATGGAACGGGTGCTGCGTGTGTTCACTTTCTAATTACATCAAGCGCTGTGCCTGAAGGTATGTAAATTGTTCATCAAAACATAACCACATCATATTTACAAAGCACTTAAAACGATTTTATAATTACATATAAAAGTATTTTCTATGTACAATTAATATGTATTTGACTGGTATATTAAATAATTTACATGCAATGATTAAATATTAGATACGTTTTGAACTAAACTGATAAATCTTTAAGCCATGAATGAAGATTATGTAAACAAATTTTAATTAAAGGTATAGAATTTATAGGGGCTCTATAGTTTTATTCATTGCTTTGAAATGTACATTATATGTATAATGTATAATACCTAGTTAATTTATATAATTACCACACTACAATTTTCTCTTTTTTTTTATGTGATTCCCTGTCTCATTGAACAGTATTTACATTTTAAATTAGAATTAGTTCTATTACACGATATTAATTATATTAATATATAATTTTATTAACAATGATCACAATCAAATAGAATTGGAAATTAAAAAAAAAAAAAACTACATACTATATTTTGCCGATGACAACAGCTACATATGTTTCATAAATATAATGCTATATTTATGACGAATTCAGCGTAAAGAACCGTTTGAAGTTTTGTACAAAAGATTATTCGTTCTCGAGTTCTAACCAAATACAATCTAGCTATATTATATTTGTGAGGCTGAGTTTTAACCGAAACGCCCTGTAGATGTATTAAAATAAATCAACATTAAAGCAAAAAAATAATTTCCGCCAAATTAAAGATAAATATTTATATTCCGTTTGAAAACTATGTGAAATCCAATATCGTAATTTTTCTTCTTTCTTTTAAATCGTAAAATCAATGCTCTACTCTTCAAAAAAAAAAAAAAATTAACAATAATTTCATATCCTTTATTATCATTCATCAACATCAACATCAACCACCATAGCAATGAACATAAAATAGAAAACTTTTCATATTTTTATTTTTTAAATCTGGCACTATTCCACAGACGAATAAAGAAGGGATTTTCATTTTTTTCTACTTTTTTTTTTTTTTTTTAAATAACTATGCTGAAGTTAAATTTGCAGTAAAGAAAAAAATATAAATTTCCATATCAACTGAATAATATGCAGCAAAGTCAGTCATGACTGAAGGCACATAATAAAAAAAAAAAAATAAAAAAATATTTTCCTCTTTCTCTTTTCTATGCAAGATAGTTCATAAAAATGAAAAATATTGGTTCATTTATCACGTTCCATTTGCATAACTATAATAAGTCTTGGTTGATCGAGTTGAATATGTGGCGGTGGAAGAAAAGTTACGTATTAGCTATGCATCTATAAAAAAAAATCGAACATTTATTACTCGGAACATCGGTACCACCTTTGCAATTATGTATTCCATTCAGTCTACTACCGTTTCACGTAATATTATATAGTTGAAATAGATAAACTCCAAGGTAAGTACATTACATTTGGTATTATGAAAAAGTTTTCAACAGAATTTTGATACTCTTTTTGCATTACAATATTTTACTGGAAAAATAATCAAAGTATTTTATTTTAATCCATATACGACTAAACAGAGTAGAATTATAATTTAACATGGTGGGAGTAAACAGCACCTATTCAATATTTGCTTATTATTATTACTGCTGAGGGAAACATTGAAAATATGTTCAAATCTAGTTGGTAATGTGGCTTATTAATCACTAATCCTACTATTTTTGTCCACATTAAAAAGTTTTAAGTTAATAATGTTTCATATTCAAATATTAAAATTAAAATTAACCAAGTTTTATTTGTCTTTCTATGGTAAATAGAATCAATAATAATAATAGAAATTTGGAACGATGTACCAGAACATTTATGATTATACAAAGACAAATTTTCACAATATTAGCAAATAATTGAAAATATTAAGATTATTGTTGAATATTTTTCATATCCAAAGTGAAGTCTCCTTCAAGAAGTAGCTAATTTTTCATATCGACTTCGAAATTAAATCCTATTCAATGTCTCCTTTAAGAAATAGACAGTTTCTCATATATTGTACTTTAAAGCTCATGTACTAAAATTTGCGAATACAATCAAAATTGAATATGTCATAACATTTCCAATTCTTACCTATTAAATTGCATAGAATATTATTCATATAGGACATATTTATATTGTATTGTATCTATAGTTTCCGCCTTTTATATTATAAAATGCCTAAGAAAGCTATGAAAAAAAAAGAGAAAGGAACTGTGAAAATAATAATAACGATGGCTGATATAATTTTGGCTGTGGACTGTGCACGTACACGCATATATGTATTGTAATCTAGATATAGTACTTATCGAAAAAAAAAGGATGATAAAATGACGTATCTTTATGTAAGTTATCCATACGACATGTGCGCTTTATTACCTATTTTTTTTTGTTATCATTCCTTTATTTTGTAAAGGATAATGCGAAACGTATGGCGCGGTACAAAAAAAATAGGTGGAAAATCATGCCGATTTAGAGCTTAGAGGAAGTATTTTTCTGATATTTTTATTAATGAAATGTTTATAATATTGAATAAACAGTACTCGATCTTGATGTTTATTTTGTTACCGATATTCATGAATATTATGTTACAAGTAGCAAATTATTACTTTTGACATAAATAATTTTCCTTTGCTTGACAATATAAGTGTGAATTCATAGCAACTAAAAACGACCGTAATGTGACGGCCGTTTTAAGAGCTTGACTTGAGAGCTTCATTAAAAAATTCGCTTCATCAAATTCGCTCCTTCAATTGGTCATTTAAGAAAGCTTGCATGCAAGCTCTCCAAACGGCCGTCACGTTACGGTCGTTTTTAGTTGCTATGAATTCACACTAAGTAATATTTATGAGTACTACTATTGCGATTATGATTTAAATTTTATTTGTTGATCGTTCAAAATATTGTTAAAATTAATTTATCAGATATACGTCTACCTAATCTTAAAAAAGCGTATCACGAAATATTTTTTTGACGGTAAAAAGCGTATCACGAAATATTTTTTTGACGGTAAAAAGCGTATCACGAAATATTTTTTTGACGATAAAAAGCGTATCACGGAAAAAAAAATATTCCGTGATACGCTTTTTACCGTCAAAAGAATATTTCATGATACGCTTTTTTAAGATTAGGTAGACGTATATTAAATTTAACAACTATTGCTATTATGTATTTGTTTATATGTAACCACTAATATTTCAGTTGGATTTTTCTAAACAAGAATAATTAAAGTGTTTATTATTTCTCGTCTTCTGTTTCGCATTATGTCCCTTACCTTAAATTTTCAGATATATTTGCTTCAATTCAATTCATTTCATTTATCTAAGCGATATTTTATATGAAGTTGAACAGAAATACTAACAGTGCCACCCGCTATCAATTCGAATAGACCCTTGGCCAAATAATTTATTCCGCCAGATGTTGCGTTCTACAATTCAAGTGTTTAGATCAGGTATATTAAGTATTCCCATGATCCATAGAGTCCGTGTAAAAAAATTATATAATCAGCAAATTCCGCGTGGTGATATGAAATGAAAAAAAAATCGTACTGTACGAGGGCTTATCTTCATCGTACTATTACTACCCTATTATGGTATAAACCGTTCATAAAAAGACATATTTATATTTGAATATACGCGATTCTAATTTACAACTAATTAAAATCGGTAATATGGTTTTCGCGATTGTTAAAGAGAAATGAATATACAATAAAAGTTAATAAATCTATTTTGTGTTCAGAATAATCTTTTGGCAACTGTTCCAAATATACAAGAAAGTTCATTGTTTTCTGAGTTCTCATTAATCATAATGTCATAATTTCTTGATGAATTTTTTTTAACACGAATTTGGCAACGCTTTTCATGAATTTTACTTGAATTAGCTTTCCATAAATTAAATGATTAGTATTTATAACAGAGCTGACAGCCACGCTAATTTACTGAGCGAGAGGTGATAAGCTCTATTTTTGATAAGCGATTTTGCGAGCAACGAAATAACACAGCAAGCACCAGCGACAGTTTTGGTAATCATCGCACCGTAAGGCAATTGCACGTTGAAGCTGCTGCGACCACAAAATATCTTCGCTTTCAGTTCTGATTTATATAGTATTTATGTAATTTATATGTCTAAATCTAAACAAAATTATGAATCATTTTAATGATGGACTGCTGTACGCCTCTGATCTGACATTTAATTATATGACCAATTTATAATTAATTAAAATTTATACATTTATGATTATTTGGATAATGCGAATGGTGAATAATGAATAATTTACGTGATTTAATATTTAAATGACATACAATACACAAAATACCATAGCTACAGAGAGACACTTACTTTTAGTTATTATATTGTGTACGTTTTGTTTGAGATTTTGTATTGTTTAAATATATGTCGTATTGTTGATTTGATGATTCTGTAACTGCGGGCTATTATCCAGTTTTGAATAAATATGTGGGTCTTCGTATATTCGTACACCAAATAATACAATGTTTCAAAATGTTATACTATTCGAAAAGCTTTAAATTAATAAAATTCATTTTCTACAGTACATTGGATTCATTCATAATTTACTGAATATGGGTAAATTTGGTGAATTGAGAATGAAACTATAAACATGTGTAATAGGGTGACAATGATTTCCAATGATGATGATTTTGATTAAGAAATGCTGTTCACTTTAGTTTTTTTTTTTTCTATAAATATTTTGGGATTATCTTTAGATGAGTTGAAAGATGATCTCCTTAATATTTCAATTCTATCAATTTAATTATAAAAGATGATTTTTGTTTTCAAAAGATGAAATCATCTGCACGAATATTACTTTTTAGGTTTTACTGAAGGCATGCGCATGCGAATAAAGTTTCTAGGACCTTTTATACTAAAATAATTACGAAAAATAATAAATCATACGAAATTTACATCTTTTGCAGTATCTAACGTCGTAATTTTCAATTCTTCCTCATATTTAGAAATAGTTTTTTTACTTACATAACATATGCTCTAAGCAGAGTAAAGCCGTTACATTAGAGAGCAGAGAATAAATGTATTTTTTTGTCATTCTGAGAGCAAGAGTTGATTTTAAAAAAAATGATAGATAATATAATATTCATGTTATGTCAAATAAATCATTCACTAGCACAAAAACTAGACAACCAGAAAGAAAAAAATATTAATAAATAAAACTTTAAAAAAAAGTAAAAGAATATGATTTTGCCTAATATTGTATATCCTAAATTCAATAATGTAAATATACTTTTCTATTCTTTTTTTGTTTGTTTGTTTTTAAATCCATCCTTCATATGATCTCATTTTATGTTTTGCGCACTCAACATCATCATCATCATAATTTTAAATATCTTTGTAAATGCGAAATAATTAATGTTCACCAAAAATATATTTTAGCTATAATTTCCACATAATTCTATTTAATATTTTAATGTGATGCAAATTTATGTAGGCAACAATAACAACATCAACATAGAAACATATAGAGCATTGAAAACAGTACCAACATTTAACTTTTACCGCCTCGATGATGATAATGAAAAATCATATTATTATTATTATTATTATGATTATTATTTATCATAAAGGAGTCCCGTCCACTGTTTTTCCCATACACAAACAAACAGAAAGAATATATCCAAACACATACAAGCACGCACCGATTTTAAGGATGGGCTGACTGGTGTGGTGGGATTTATTTTAGGCATTCGCAATTTTAGTTAATTTAACCAAAAGCAAAAATTAAAAAAAAAAAAATATTTATATTTTGTTTTGTGTAACATGATGGTAATTAATTAATATAATATGCGGACAGGAAGGAAGGAAGAATATACACATACACGCGCAGCAGGCACATTACATTTATTATATTTTATAAAAAAAAAAAACTTTTATCGCATAACGATTTTATTATAATTTTGTATTCAGAAACGTAAGCCCGTACTGCCTCTGCCTCTACCCAGAGGTAAATAAATTTATATGAGCTATAGCCTCCGTCATCTAATTTATATATCAAAGCCACACCCAGTGAAAATGCAAAATTTTTAAATTTAATTATGTCCGCGTGTGGCAATGTTTATGATGTATAAATACCTATAATAAGCGCCAAAGTTAGATAAGATAAATTGTTATGTTTGAAAATAATATAAACCCAATGATTAGGGATTTTCTCGTTTCGAAAAAAAGGTGCCTTTTTCCATGTTTCGAAAAACATATTTTTGTTGAACTCACACCCTTAATAAAAAAAAAATCTGTAATGTCATTAGGCTTGTAAAAAGTAAAAAAAAAAAATAAAAAGAAGAATATTCGGAAATGGCTTTGGAGAAAGTTCTTTGGAAACTTTTCTTCTTTTTTTTTTTTGATTTCTTTTAAAATGGAAAATTTTATTTCAAGAAGGTGACAATAGTTTGAAAAAAAATTATTGAGCCAACAGACATTAATTTCAAATTCAAATATTTTGGTATTCAAAATAAACCGGAACTCTTTAATTTAACTCTAGATATTTTAACAGTTCAATATTATTTACTAAGTTGTCAATAATGCTATATCTACCTACTCATATACTCAACCTTCAATGATTAGAATATGGTTGGTTACATTATAAATAGCAACAAACTTTCGGTAAATTTTTCAGATGAATTTACTTAAATAATGTGAAGAAAATACAGGTAACTCACTATCGTTTGAAAATAATTCGTTTTATTATAAAGTTACCCAAATTTTGTGCTAATGAAATTATGTCTAAATGATTGTTCGACCAAAATGAAAGTTCAAAAATAATTAGCTAATTGAAAACTTTATAGTTTCATTATCCCAAAACTTTAGATTTTCGGTAAATTGTTTTGTTAAATTTGATATATTTTAATAATTAATTTCTTAATCAGTTCTGGATTATTAAATATAATAAAATAAAAATAATAATTAAAATTTTGAATTCATTAAGAATACAGAAAAAAAAGAAATTACAAAGCTATATTAGACCCTGGGGGGAAAAAAGTTTATTTTCCACATTTAAAAAAAATTATAATAATTATAGTTTATAGTATTAACGTCGTGCATAATTTCTGATTTCATTTTCTAAATTTTGGTCATTTAGTTTGAAAATATTAATATGTATTGCCACATATGGCGTGTTAAATAATAGGTAAAATGCATAAGTTCAGTGGAAAAACAAATTTCATATGTGGTAATGCTTTGTTTTCCGAACAATAACAATATAATTTTGAATAACATCACATACGATTTAATTTGTTCATATTACTATTGATTTTACGATTTCTTCAAAACTTTAAATGCTTTTATTTTGAAATGAACATTGAATGGTACGGTTTTCAAGAGAAATGAGCCAAAATGCCAATCCTTACATAAAGTTATCTCAGGAGTTAATTCACGAATTCTAATGAGAAATATACCGTTGAATGCGGAATTATTCTAAAAGAGCATAAGTGCTTTGATTTTTTCTTAACTTTTATACTTGGTCCAATTCCTATAAAAAAAAAATGGGTTATCCAGTATTCCTAAATTCACCAAAATATCTAGTGATCTATTAAACTACCGTACCTAAAAAAATTTGCGTCCAATCGTGGGTACAAGGTAGAAAGAAGGTACATACATCTAAATCGGCTGTTTATTTTCCGACATATTTGAATCCAACCTAACGTTCTCATTTTATCATTTTTGATCTATGTATGTATATATTTGTGAGGCACAATATGAGTGTATGATTATTAATTTATTCATGGAGTATTAATATAACTTACCTCCATGAATTTACTTATTAGTATTGAAGCACTGTCACAGTTACACTTTAACTGTGACAGTGATTGAAACCTACAAATACGTGATTATTCATTTAATGAAATGATTGTTGAAAGTTTCTATAAAATAAATTTTCTCTATGCGCCAGTCTATCATACAATGTTAAATATTATTAAGAATATTTGAGAGAACTGAAAATGGAATTCAATAAGAAATTTCATGATGAATAATAATTAATTGACACATTGCTATGATCACATACCCAGTGCCGTTTTGCGGATAGTTGTCGCCTGAGGCGAGATTGACATTTTTTCGCTCCGCATTTTCATACATCGTAAAGTCTTAAAATAATTATATAAGTATTGGTAACTTGGAGTAAAATATGATTTTATTGAAAATAAATGCTAATTTTAGTATCCGTTATTTATAATATATTTATATTTTCTGAGTACTTCGGATAATTATCTTATTTTCTGAACGAATTGTAAATTTATTTTAGCATTTTGATAGTGCGATATATACCAGATTACAACCGAATGTCAATAATAGACTTACAATACCAATAATATTGTTCCACTAACCTATATTTCTATATTTTTGATAGAAATTAAATAACAAATTCTGTCTTAGGCGGTTATCCCACATTAGTTCGTATCGTCTAACTTATATTCTAACCGTGATAATAGATATGAGTGTGAGTGATATGGTCGCTGTTGTATCTCACTCATCCTCATATCTATTATCACGGTTAGAACATAAGTTAGACGATACGAACTAATGTGGGATAACCGCCTTAAATATGCAAATGTTTGTATTTTGTTGTCGCTTCTATCATCTTCTATTGCTTTTAATCTTCTTCTATTTTTGCTGCTGAATCGGTTAGTCTCATTCACCTCCAGTACGCAGCGGGCCTGCACATACCGAACCGACAACATATTATTATGACATCGAATCAACAATATTATATAATATAGTTTATATTGTGTTAAATTAGTTCAAGTAATTTCTATTAAATGAAATTCATATGACCCAGTTTTACCGTATAAAATTTCTATAATATAAACTTTATATAAGATTTTCAAAAACTCATGCCATCATCTAAAGAACCTGGCTTTGGCATAATTACACTATGCCATTTCTATATAATATGAAAATGGATTCGTATTTTCAATCATTGTATTATTGTGTAAATTGTTGGTTTTTCTATATAAATCCTAGCATACATGATTTGATTAGGTTAAGTGAGGTGATAGGACTGAGGGTATGAGCGTAAAATATATTTTTGCAGAGTGACGTATGAAATATTATGTACACCGAATGAGGTAGCTGACTAGCTAAATGTTGTTAAGCTTTTGAATAATTAATTTTCGAAATTTTTGAAAGGGATGAGGTTGAGTGATTTTGTTTTGGTTACACTGTATCCCAGTGTAGTTATATATAGAATATATAGAAAGCTATTAAGACACATTGATGTAGCGGAGTGAGCGAGTGTTTTAGTTTATAAGAAATTAATAATTAAATGAAAACGATCCATTCTGTACACTGTTTCTATGTTGCTGCCACATTAATCAAAATTATATATTATATATTTTGTATATTGAATGCGACATAATGAACGTTATATCATAATAACGTTAAGTAACAGTAAGCTTTCAAAATGAATTTATAACAAAGTGGTTTTCAGTAAAATTTTTGGTATTCAATATGTTAAATATAAAATGAAATAGGCATTTTTAATGAAGTCATACGTTCCACCGTTAGTTAGTGTTTTATAACATTACAAATTATCTTCTATTTAATCTTCAATTTGATTAGCTGTTTGATATTGTTACCGTACCATTTTTCATATAACATTTATAAAATATTACGTAAGCTATCTGTATATTTATGATGTGGTTTATCTTTGTACATACTATATAGTTATTATCGCATCTACCACAACTAAAACAAAGCTCAACAACATATATATTATATATCTAGATAAATAAAATTTTGTTTGCATATATTTTATTCAAATGTAATGTAATTCCACTGACTATAATAATCATCTCCATGTCTATGCCTACATCATTATCTCGCATCACGCTGATATGTAATATAATACTATATTTTTCACAGCGTCGCTTTGAATGTAACATATACCAACACCATATGTACAATAGGTACAATTGCACTAGACTACTTTTCATGCTATGTTTTGACTATTTTCCAGACCGTTAAAAACAATAGTTTTCGATATTCTACAATATGCATATGAGTTGAAAGTAACATTAAATTAGCATAAAGCAACTTGTTTGGTAGTGAGAAATTAAACCATAAACATATCACAAAATAATATTCTAAATTAATTTTATCTCTTCTATCGTTTCATTTATGCAGGATTGTTATTTCATCGGGCTATATTAATGTCTGGATCTGGACTAGCACCATGGTCTCTAGTGAGTGAACCAGCTAAATATGCTGCCATTGTATCGCATCATGTTAATTGTTCTCCTGAATTACCCCATTCACATCTTATGAAATGTTTGCGAGAACGACCATTGGATGCAATATTATCAACACCAATACGCCAACCTGATTTTGGTAATGCTTTTGGACCAAGCGTTGATGGTGTTGTTATTGGTAAGGCATATATAGAATTTTTTTATAGAATTTTCTCATTATTTAAACACTTTTCTTTTTAAATCAATTTTTTTCGTCAAAAATTCAATCCTCTGATGAATTATTAGAGTTTAATTTTATAAAAAAGTAATTTCAAGTATTAAACAAGTGTAAATCTGCGGGACATTTTTGTCTGCAATACACATAAACAATATCTCTGAATTGAATAAATTTACAATTCAATTCTAATTTTATTCTTTTATAACTTTCGCAGACACCGATGAAATCGTTCAACCTGATTCGAGTCATTATGACTATGGTGTACCTCAGACACAACAGAAAGTATCACAACAACAACCAATCAATACACTTAATACGATTAATTCGGTTTTACTACGTAAAACCGCTTTAAATAAATTGTCAAGGTAAATATTTAGAAAATCAATTATTTTCTTCTTCTGCAGCTTCAGCTCAATATTAGGCTATGTGATGATGATGCCTGCTGATGAAATGAAAATAAATTTTAACAACGCAATGATGTTCGTTTTAGGTTGACAAGCTCTATAATAATAAAGCGTCTAACCCACCCCCCATTCGTAATACCCGCCAACCATAATTTTAATATCGCGCCACCTACCATACCTCTCCTCCCCATGCCCACTGTAACCAAATAATTTAATTTTGATTGATTTCCATGTCAACTTTAACAATTTGAATATATACGATTACACAAACACATACATAAACATAATTTCTAAGAAGGAAAAAAATGCGAACAATAATAAAAGAAAAAAAAAAAAAACAAAAATCTGTCACATGAAAACGAGATGGGAGCTTAAAGCCATACAAAAGAAATATGAAAATCAATAATTTTCTTATTTTTCTCTTTCATGAACTTTCTTCATTCCTATTCTTAATGATTTTTCATGTGTTTCTTATGATTCTTTTTATATATAACGATTGTTGTAGGTACGATTTTTTGGTTGGTGTGACACGTGCTGAAGCATATTTTGCATTTAATTCTGAAGATGTACAATATGGCATCGAAGCTGATCGTCGATCAAAAATTTTACGAACTTATGTGCGAAACACTTATAGTTATCATTTAAATGAAATATTAGCAACAATAGTTAATGAATATACTGACTGGGAAAGACCAGTACAGCATCCAATTAATATTAGGTAGATATCCTTAAAAATTCGTTTAAAAAATCAAAGCTTATTAAATTTAAATTCTTTTTCAATTTCATTAAAATCGTTACTGCAGAGACGAAACACTTGAGGCACTAAGTGATGCTCAAATGATTGCACCAGCTGTACAAACAGTTGATTTACATTCAGCCAATCATCGAAATTCATTTTTGTATGTGTTTGACTATCAAACTAAATTTGGTGATTTTCCACAGGTAATGTAAACACAATTTTCTGTTATTTTATACAAATATTTTAACAAATGTCTGATTTAAATTATTTAAACAGCGACAAGGTTGTATTCATGGTGAAGATTTGCCTTATATATTTGGTGCACCTTTAGTTGGTGGATTTAATCAATTTCCAAGAAATTATACAAAGTCTGAAATTTCATTGTCAGAGGCGGTTATGCTCTATTGGTCGAATTTTATACGATCCGGGTGAGTTCGATAGCGGTTTAAATACGATTTCGATTTTCGTAGTTCAAGTAATTATTATAAATAATTTTTTCTTTAAATAAATAGAAATCCTAATGAACCTCCGGAACCGGAACATGGCGGTCGACAAGAACGAAGTCGTTTTAAGAATATCGAATGGACGCCGTATGAAAGTGTTCATAAAAAGTTTTTAAATTTAGGTGAGACAATACAGTTAATTTTCTTTTATAATTTATGCCACTATTAAATTCTGTAGTCACTATATTCTCTACGAAACACTTCCAATGAAAAAAGGTATATTTTCTCTTTCATAGACACAAAACCCAAACTAAAAAATCACTATCGAGCCCATCGCTTATCATTTTGGTTAAATTTAGTGCCTGATTTACATAAACCAGGTAATGATGATGTTCCTAATTCACATCATCAACTAGTCGATGATGACAGTGATCGTACTCCAGATATACCAACTGTAAAACCATTGAACCCACCACAGTCGAAAGATTCAGTGGCTGCATCAAATTACTCAATATTTACAACACAGGTATTTTCTCTGTTAAATTTATCATCAAATGGCAATAAGTCCAATCAACAACAAAAATTACCTGGTATCGGTGGTGCAGGAGGTGAATTGGAATCAAACGATGAATTTCATGGCAGTAGTGGTAACGCCAATCAAAATGAAGATGGTTTCGCTGCATATAGTACAGCGCTTAGTGTTACAATTGCAATTGGTTGTAGTTTATTAATATTGAATGTGCTCATATTTGCCGGCGTCTATTATCAGCGTGACAAAACACGTTTAAATGAACCACGTAATGGCACCGGTGGACCTGGTAATTTAGGTCATGGTGGTGTTAATAGTGTTATGAAAAAACGTAATGAAAATGGTCAAATGCCTAATAATATTTGTGGTGATTTAGAAAATTTAACAATTCATTCGAAAAGTGATCCGGCAACAATACTAGGCCATCATCATGCCTTACAGCACCATCAAATGCCTCCTCCTGAATTTGCTGACATACCACAAAGAGCCCCTCCACCACCAAAACATATGAAAACAATTATGGTTGACGGTGGTTTAAATACTGGAGCGGGCGGTCAAATGTTGCCAGCGCATGCATTACAACTGATTGGTGGCAATTGTACAGGTACACTCCAGAAAAAAAGTTGCGTTAAAAATAGTAATAATGCAGCAAATAGTCAATGTCTCGGACAAAATGCAATGGACGAATTACGAGTGTGACGTTAGTTGAGCGTGTATGGATGCGATGAGTGTGTATACGATGATACTGTCTTTTAAAACATTTATTTTAATGATTTTTTCTTATTTTTTTAATTTTGAAAACAACAAGCAAAAAGAAAATGCATTATACAAATTTTTTTAGCAATTTTTTAAACTTCCCTCCTACTTCTACTAATGATTGTACTATACACAACCAGCTGTACATAACTTATTGAGATTACCGAAAACAATTTTTTACTAAAGCTAAAAAATATTATATAATAATTATATAATATGTTGAAGACAGAATGAATTTAAATAAATTATGACGATAGATAAACAAACTAATTAAACGTTTTAAATAAAAAAAAAACTGGTGAGTGTTTTTCAAAATATAAAAAGTGATCAAGGACCAAATGCAGTTAATGTAGTAAAAATAAAAAATAACGTAATTATTAAAATTGACGGTAAATAAATTCGTGTTTTAAATTAATAAATTAATAAAATAATTAATAAATTTATTTATATTTAAAACTAAAATTAATAATCCAATAAAAACTAACTTTGCAATTTAAGAATGAAACATAAGTAACCAGTATTTTTAAAATGCTCAAAAGATGTTAGATTAGAATTTTTATACCACACAACCAAATATTTTATAGATAATATTTTGTTATCGAATATCTTTCAATTTATAAAAAAAAAAAACAAAACAAAAAGTACGTCAAGTGGCACAAGCAAACGTGTGAAATTGTATCTTCATACCAATTTCTTGGTGAAATAATTTTTCCAAGATTTTTATTTACAAAAAAAAAACTTTGGTTTATTGATTTTTCTATTTATGAATTTTGCTTCCATATTCCAGTCATTTATGTTGCCTGAAAGAAAAAAATAAATTTGTATGAAACGGTTTATTGTGATTACTTCCATGTGTTTGATAACAAAAAAAAGTTACCTTAATACCATCACATATACGTATAATGTATTTCTATAAAGCATGCAAACAAAAAAAAATCAATTATAAACCACGGATGCATATAAATAACAGAAATCAAATCAATAACATTTGCTTTCGTAACCTTGACGATTCTATTGAAAGCTGTTTCTTAAATGATTCTGCTTAAAATCACAGAGTGTCTCTGTTTCGATTAATTATTATTATTTTAGCACGTATTTGTTTAATTACTCCTCTCTTTCTTATAAATTATTTGAAAATCTAATTGAGCAATAAATTGCAACTGGCTTTCTTATTAACATTATTAAAATATATAATATAATATTTCAGTATCATGTCATAAATAAAATGCTCACAAAAATATAAAAATCAGAACTTAAAACCAATTAAAAATTTTTTTGATTCGTAAAATTTACGAGTAATAAATCCTTAATACTTTACAAATAAATTGAAAATGGACAAACATTTGTTTTCCTTTTTTCGTTTTTTTTTTTTTGATGAAATGAATAAATAAAATAATTAACAGAAACAAAAGGAAAACAGATATTTTGTAATTTGCATAACATTTTATTTAATCCAATTTATTTAATTAGTTCACTGAACCGAAATTTTATGTTTGTTTCTATATTATATTTTTTTTTTTTTAATTTTTATAAATTCATGGAAAATGGATTTTAAGTATATATAAATATAAAAAAAAAATATGTTTCTACATTTTAATGAAATGGTTTAAACAACATTTATTTTAAAACAATAATTATAATAAAAAAAATATATAAAATAAATAAATAAATAAACCGCGTACAGAAAATATATATTTATTAATATATAAAATAAATTGATCGATAATTGAAAAGACTGATGAATTTAAAATAAATTAATTTCAAAAAAATAATAAAAATAAAAAATATGAAGTAATAAATATTAATATTTAAACAATACACAATTGTATTTGATATTCCCTGCAGAGGAAATAAAATGGAATATAAATTATAGAAAATTTATTCACGTTTATCAATTATGTGTTTTTTTTTCTTCTTTTTTTTTGTGTTGGATTTGCTTACACAATTTATGTATTATTTTACATTGCCCCATTTGGTCAGATGAAAGTAATGTAATTATTTTTATTTTTTTCAATATACATATAAAAAAAAATTAAATGAAAATATAAATTCGTTTCTTCAATTCGTTTCCTCTATTCAAAATTTTAGTTTAGTTATAGCAAAAGTTTTTTCTTTTTTATTAATTAAATGAAATGTACATATGTAAATTAAATAAAAAAAAAAAAAAACTATTAATAATTCAAAAAGTATGAGAAAACACTGACCGAGAAAAAAATACACTATTAGCAATGTTAAATAAAAATAATAAAACGAAACAAAAAAAAAATAAATTAAAATATTATCACTATTATAGCCATCATTGTTAAGAATGGCAAAAACCAAAGATATAAGAAAATAAATAAATAAAAATAATGAAAAAATTTAAAATTTCTTCCAATTAATTGTTTCCATTTGAAATCTAATAGATTAATGTCTATAGAAAATATTTCCCTTAATAAACGAACGTAATATGATGGGTAAGTTAATATGTACATCTAAATACATATAAGGATGCAATTGTTCGCGTACGTTCTAAAAATAGACTGGCTAGTAGAGCTAGAGTAAAATAACTATTTCTTTCTTTTTCATACGTACTAAAATTTTCTACTGTACATCAACATCACTTGTATCCATATTGTGAATTTAGGTGTAAATGTTTTTTTTTTTAAAGTAAAAATAGATTTTCATTTTACAGAAATTTAGTGTACCGCAGATATGGAGGAAAGATTTAATGTCTCCTACGTGTCTTCAAGATATTGTCGATTAGATGTGAATATTCAGGAGATAATCTCAGCAACATATTTGACACGTGAAATTGATGTCTTCAAGACATTGCAGAGACATTGTTAAGACATCAATGTCTCTAGTGCATATTGTTTAATACCTATCTGTTTGAATTTTTCTGTAATATTTACTACAAATATCTATAAAATATATTTTAACAGTTTAAATAATTCAATATTTCCATGTCTCCTTAATATTTCTCTGAAATATCTCTAAGGTAAATTTTGATCATTTTTTAATCAGTAAATGTTCTAAAGAAAATTTACCAGACAATGAGATAATTTTGATATTTCTCAATGTCTTAAGACATAGTCAAAGACATAATTTGTTTGCTGGGCGGTTTTGCTTAGAGTTCTATGTTATGGATGTTTTGTTCGTATATTAGATCGTACTTTATTTAAAAGGGATTTCCACAACAACAAACAAATAAATAAATGTAATTTTAAATAAAGGTACTTTTCTTTAAAAAAAAATTGTATTAACTTTACAAAAATCTTAAATAAATATAAATTTTCTTCTTTTTCTAAACTTTATTCTCTTCAACTCTTTCCTTTATATCAATTGTATAATGAAACATTTGTCATTTCCCAACAAGTAGAGATACACTGAAAAACACTGATCAAAAGTGAAAAATGCTAGGGTGATGTATTAGTGATACCACGTCTAATGTTCTACGAAACTATAGAATACATAACATTCTTAACAAAAATGAAGTCGCTTACTAATTCATTGGCAGTTTAGTTTTAATTCGAATCCACTGTAATTCGAAGTCACTGTATTATCACCCAAATAAATTCACTTAGTTAAGTAACAATATTATATTTCGATGATTTTTGAATATCGCGTGAAATTATTGGATAAACAAACACTCGCTTTATTTTCGTAAGACTTTAGACTCAAAAACTACCATGATATCAGGGTGAAAACACAAAACAAAATATTTATTGGGATAGGAATAATGTGTCGTGATGATTTTGAATGGTTGTTTTTGGGTAAAGCGATAAGCGATAAAACACTGAAAGCAAAACGTATATACTTCAAATACTTTTAAAAAGTAAATATCAAATGTTAAACATATATGTTATTCATTCCACGATTTTTTCCACTTTCTATCCCTTTAAGCACTAACTTTTAAGTAGAATTCTTAAAATCTAAATAAATAAATACAATCAAAACACAGCACAAAACTCATCAATCAATGTTTTTTTCTCATCTGCTGTATATATTACTAGAAAACGGCAGTTCTATTGATATAATTCTTTTACGTTTCCGTATATATACAGAAATACTTTATATAAATATTATGTATGGCAGAACTTGTTTTTCAGCTATACTTTGCTCGAAACTGTACATGTGCAGTTCAATTTCCTCCAACTATTTTTTCAATGACTTTTAAAAACGAAGCGAACGCCACCACTTGCAGTCCTTACATTCAGCTCGTCCATTGCTTTGTTTTAATAACATTTATTGAAATTTAACATTGACGAAATAGGGAATCTCGAAAAAGGCTCCACCGAAATATAGCATATTTATAAGGTATGTAGAAAACTTAATTAAGTAAAGAAAAGTAAATAGTACTAAAATTAAGGTAATGGAACTCTGTGAATCATATGTCGAAGCTCTGGAGCACCCTCCTCTTAATATAAGCGGGGAAAATATTTTAGCTTAAGCTTACCAGAATGTAATTCACACCAAAATTAAATGTGCGTCTTGGAATTTGTTAGGCAAAATATATCAATTTTTTTTCTACAATTTACTTGTATCAATTTTGCACCGTGAGGGTTTTTTTTTCGTCGGATATTCATTATTTCAATACAAAATTAAACTTTTTGGAAATATCAACTTTGCGTAAATTTACATTTCTTTAAATGGGTTGATACTAGATCATGTGTGTTACTAGGGGATAAATTTTATATAAATGATGTTTTATTTACATTACAAGTAATTCAAGTTAGTGGATAATTATTTTTGTATTCTTTGAATTGGAAATAATGAATCAAAAAAGAATAAAAATAAAAAGAAATAAAGAGCAAAATATTAAAAAAAAAAAAAATATTTGTGGTATGTTATTTATAAGGTGGCTTGAATTTAAATAAATTTAATGATCTGACAACAAATAAGTAATAAATCGGAATTTTCTTTTTGTATTGGAACTGACTTAGAAATATATGAATCAATATTATTTTTATCTAGTAAAATCCCATTCCACTAACTTTACGAACTAAAGTTTTTTTTTTGGTAAAAATATAAAAAAGCTAAATCGTATTTTCGAATAGAATTCATTTTACTAAAATGATAACAAGGACATAAACAAATCATATTGATACAAGGCCATCATCATGGTGTACCTATGTAAAATCAGAGTGGAATGGAATTTATGATTTTCTTTTTATTTATTTCGGAAGTTTTGCATAATTTTTATGTTTTGTTTTGCTATTGAAAAAGATTAAACGACAAAAATTAAAGTTTTAAATCCAAAAAATATTGGTGTACATTTACAGTTGTAATAAAGTTGTTTTTCGGACTATTAATTACTTCTATTTTTTACGAACTTTTTTAATTGTTCGAAAATTAGTTCTGCTCTTTTATTAACTTTATTATCATCCAAATTAATACTTATATTACATATTTTTATTTGTATGACTAGTCCTTTTATAAGTCATTTTAAAGTCTTAGAATTTAAAAAAAAAAAAATAAATAAAGTCATTAAATAAATCATCCACAGGGACAAAGAAATATTAATGAAATAACTTTTATTGAATTATTTATTAAACATTTATAATATTGTTCTATAGATTAAGAGACATTTTGCTAAAATCAAGCAAATAAACTTAATAACTGTGCACAAAATGAAGTTTTGATCAAATATTATTCATTTAATAACCATGACAATTCCCATATCGATATGTCTCAGAAGAGCAATCAATATAATTTCATTCATATTTCTAAATAAAAATATTGATTTTATATTTGACTTAATTCAATATTCTTTCTATGATTTTTTTTTTTTCATAATTTTTTTCCTCAGTTTAATTTGGATAAATTTTATTAAAGCGCACCGTCTGTATGTATATTTTTGTGTCATGGTCTTAACAGGCGGTGAAGCAAAAACTTTATCAATCAGAATAAAAGTTATCGATTGTTTTTTTTTCCTCTCTTTTCTTGGTATATAACACCATCATCAATATTTAACCATCTCTCACCTCATACCATATTACATCTACATCATCGCCAACCATTGAGTTAGGTTCTGTATATCACCATCAATTTCGATATTGCTGCTGAGCAATATCACATGGAAAGTTTTGTTTTTTTTTTAGTACCTATGTTTTGATATTAATGGTTTTATGGTTGTTTCTTGTTCTTCCAGACTTTTTTTTAACTTGTAAAATCTATATACATCTATTTATTTTTTTCTTTTATGATGAATAAGGAATATAATTGAGATGAAAAAACACCAACTAATCCCCTGATGGGTTGAAACGTCTTTTCTATAATTCATTAAAATAAAATAATAATATATTATATGAGTGAATTACTGAATTGGTATCAAAACCCGACATATCCATTTCAGTCGATTTCGAGATAATCAGGAAAAAAATGTTTGGTATACTTTCGCTCGGACACTTTCGAAATTTTGCATAAAAATTGTTAAAAAGAAAATGATAAGAAGAAAAATAAATTGAAAAAATTTCGAATAATTATTTAATTACGTTAATTATTAATTCTATAATTAATGGGAATTTAGTGTTAGTTGATAGTGTTCTTGAGTTAACAAGGGATAGGCTGGAGTGGTGATTAGATGAGAGACAATAAAAAAGTTCGTTAAAATATGATGACGAATTAGAAATATAAACAAGTGGCGTATTAACTTAAAACAAATTTTAAAAAATTTCATTCCTCAAAATTATTAATTAATGAATTTGGCCATCATATATATATACCCGGTTGTTTAAGTTTGGCTTGGAATATCTGTAACAAATTTTCGCAAAATTTTGAAGAAAAACTGAGGGGAACTTTTATAATATCGAAAACATGTAGGTCTTTGATAACTACTAATCCTCTGCATTTGGAAATTAATTATACTGATAAAATATTTCGATAGAGGTTGAAAAAATAAACAATACATATTTACGCTCACAGTTTGAAATATGTAAAAAATTGACATATCGCGTTTTGATACCAACGTTCTCATAATCTACATTGTATTTAACTAAAGTTTTATATCGATAATTTATAATTTATACCACTTGAAATTTATTTGTAGATTTTTGTTTGAATTATGCTTATGCGAAGAAGGAGACTTGACACTATTATATCTAAGAAATATAAATTATAGAATCTGAAGCTTATAGATATTGTGCGGTGTGATATATGTGATGTGGATTATTAGGATTATGTGGAAGTGGATGTTGAAAGAGATATAGTTCAGTGAAATAATAGTGGATATTTAATTCATTGTACAAATATGAAAGAAAGCTAGAGAATGCTATGAACAAATTTATAGAGAACACAGCTTACATTTTATATACTTTTCGAGTAACTAGTTCTTGTTACCTCATCTAGATTCTTTCAAGTGTGAATAGATAAATCTTTATTTTCTTTTTAAAAACGATTAACACGTAACTACTCGGAAATCTTGTATGGTTCCATTTGTGTGGAAAGCAGCAATATATTTAGCAATGAATCGTTAAAAATATCAATTATATTTTCTTTGAACTTTTATTGGTAAAATGTGTGCGAATAATTTTTTGATTGGATAAAATTGGCTCATATTTTATGAATTTTGCTTACAAAGCGGAAATCATTTAATTGCATCGTGCTTAAATAAATAAATGTGATACATATTTTTGTTGAACTGATGAAAATTTATTTGATCAATACATAAATGGGTAAATTTTGAAGATAACATAGAAAATATGGAAACAGGAATAGTCTAGTCTTCTACACCTCAACGTGTGCGTATGTGAGTCTGAAATACGTTGCGAAAGAGAGTCTATTTAGGACGATTAAAACGTCTACCTCACTCGCACTCATTATCGAAGTGCGATGCCAAGTGGGGTGTTATGAGTACATTTCGTTTCACACTATATTTGACTGTGGTTTAAGTGGAAAATATGATAAAAAGGGTGATGTTTGAAACGCATTATGAAAAATTATGGGAGCAATTAAGAACGTAGTGAGGTAGAGATTTTGGAAAAGTCTTAATTTGAATTAACCGGACCAAATTTTAGATATTTTTTAAAATAGGCTTTCTTCAAATGAATTTTCGTCTGATTAAAATCGCTATTGCTGATATTTAGCAATGATATACTTAGAGCAATTTAATTTCTAAACATAATTTAAATTTGTTTCAGTTAGTGAAATCGAATTGTTTTAAATCTGAGTTAACGTAAAACAATATTGATAAGAATAGCGATATTTTGAACAAATCAAAACTGAACAGAATTGCTGCGGATCAAGTCCAAAAATCTTACTGGTAAGTCAGATAAGATATTTTTAAAGAACTAATGTATACATATTTTTAACTACAGTGACTTAATAAAAGTAGAAAAAAATTATTTGTATAGAACGAAATAACAAAAAAGCAAAAAGAATATATATTGAATGTTTCTTGACACGAAATTTTTCCTAATATTCGTCAAATTAATAGAATTTACAACGTCATAAAAATGTTTTTGTTTAAAATGACCTCTATCAAATAATCGTAGCATACCAACAAAACAATTATACAACAAGACACACAAGTAGAGAACAATTTTCCAACAAAATACATATTGTGCAAAATTGCAACCCCAATAAATCATCAACGTTGACCTCATTTCATATAATATTATAATATTCACTTTGCTATTATTATAATAGTGTTCGGTGCAAATATTTTACTACATATTATTTACTTGTTTTCTCTTCTCTGCCGGATACATATATAGATAGTATTTTCGTATTTCTCTTATACATAAATAAAGAAATAATTTTTATAACATACTCGTAATATCATTTTGTTCCATTTTATAATAGTGAACAGAAAAGAAAACATCAACTGTTTGCTGGTCGAATAATATATTTTATCTTACAAGTTAAGTGTGGGTATTAAGTAAATCGTTTTTAAAATTACGCTCAAATCCGGTTAATAATGAAAATTCCTCTTTGAGCTATCTGCCATAATTTGTTAGCATATAAATGTAAAAAAAAAATCTAATAGAAATTTGTAAAATAACTTTGCACAAAAACTTATTATTTCTCATATTGAATTACAATACTTTTTTAGGATTAATATGATTATTGAAAAATATTTATTCGTATAAATGTTAAATGTTGTGTTATACCGCATCAAATATTCAGCAGCTGTGCAATATAACTGTAAAATTATCGGTTTATTCAGGTCATTTAGACAATCAAAAAGTTTTTATTATATTTCATTGCACCAAATGCATAAAACGTCAGTAATACATGTGAAACAGATTTAGTAAGTAGAAACGTTTATCTGTTATATTAATATTCGTGTTATTAAGAATTTATTACGATTTAATATATTTAGGCAATATTTTCCCAGAAGATTATATCATATTGTACACTAGAGTTAGTCTAGGTATCTTATACCGTTCTTCTTGAAAAACATTCTTTTCTTTTTTCATTTGCATATTATTTATCGTTGCTTATCTCCTGTGTGCGATGTAAATCCACTTACCTATGCTTTTCTACAATTTTATTGCTTATATTTACAGAATATGCGAAAGAAATAATATCCAGAAGTAAACATTTTTTGTGTACTTGTATAGCATTTAATGTGAATAGAAACAGAAAGCAGGTAGATAAGTTGGTGGCATACTCATCTGTATGACGATAATATATTACGGATTATCTATTACTTACTTGAAGAGAGCGACTTGTGCTTTCATTTTATATTAGTGTGTGCTGTTATATGCATATTTTTGCGACGCGATTGTAGGATTATCTAACAAGATAAAATATTTTCTTTATGTTTTTCTATATATATATATATTATATTCAATGTTATGTTTGGGTAAAGTGAAAAGAAAAAAACAAGAATAATATTATAAGATCCATGATATGCGAATGTAATGCGTAACTTAGATGATGTGAATACAGACAAAGTTGATTTTGTTTTACGTTAGGCAGGTTTACTGAGCAATTTTTTATTCTTAGGGTAAATAAACGCCCAGTTCCTTGGATTTATTGAACATGAATGCGAATGATAGAGAAATTATATTCATTCGCTATTCAGATTATACTGGAATTAGAGGTCGGATTTCTTCTAAAAAAAAAAGTTTCGATTCTTGATTAATCAAACATCGCCTATGCTGATTATTTATTAAAATCGGCCACAACAGCGATCCATCGATTTAATCGGTGTTTCGTGGAAATAACTTTTTAATTTTTTTCAATTCAATTCTTTATTCATTAATTTTTTGTTTTAACATAAGATTTTTGTGAGATACAATTATTGTAATT
>JAABKK020003117.1:0-19402 GCA_011634745.2 Catotricha subobsoleta
GCATGATTGCAACGAAATGAAAATAAGAGCAATTATAAATTAAATCATATCAACGATATGATCAATTGCAACATAAATAAAAGCACTTAAACGAAATTCATTTAAGATTGGATGCATGTTATACGATTTTACCTTTTCATCTGGTTTAATCAAGATCATACTAAAGTATCATCGTGATTTACTAAAATGAATATATAAAATAATAACTTAATAATTTTGTTGCGTTCTATTTATAAATCCAGTTTTTTTTTATTTTTTTTTTAATCTTCCTCATCAGCCACAATCAATCATTTTAATTTCGCTTCATAAATATGTTTATTTATGATTATTTTAGATTAGTTCAACTCAAATACGGAGTAGAGTGTTAAAAGTACTGAATATAAAATATTTATCGTATTTTATTAACATAAACTTTTAATAGATTTCAGCTAGTTTTTTTTTCATTTCGTTTGGTGTTTAAGTCATTTTGTCATTTTTGATTTGAAGGCCAATGCTTTTTTTTTGTCATCTTTACTAAATTACCATTTTATGGATATGAAGTTACTTATCATATTTCTCCTCTATGACTTGAATGTGATATAATATACTTATATGAATGAATAAATATACAAAGTAATAGATCGAGTTTTTTTAAAAAAAAAAAAAAAAAATTCATGCGTTACAAAAACACTAACAATAAAAAATTGCTTCTTTTTCGTTAAAAATTTATACTAGAAATCACCACATGTATGATTTAAATTTGAATTTTAGACCGTGTAGTTTATTTAATATATATCATATAAGTAATATTTGTATATAACCATAATATTATGCTGTAAACAAAGTTTTCAAGGATGATTTAACTTAAGAGAAGCAATACACGCAAAAGAAAAAAAATAGAAAAAAAAAACTGAATTATTAATCAACATTGTGACTATATTATCAAACCATTAAATTTATGTATATATATAAATGTACCGAACTATATTATAATATACATTTAGTATCATTATGATATTATTTGAATATATTTAAATTAAATTATAATTTTATATCATTTTACTGCTATATGATGTACCAGTGAATGATGGTCCCAATCACCAATTGTTAATTTATAAATGTATGTATAGATAAAATGCTGGTTTGTTTAATAAAACTATTGAAAACGAACTGTTTTTTTTGTCAAATATCAAAAATAGCGACTAGAGTCTTGAAAACAGCGAAAATCATGTCGATTTTTGACATAAAGGTAATTCGTTTAAGAAATTTAGATCAAGTGCAAATGATTAACCAGTTCATTTAGCATCGGATAAATCTTTTACTTTCTTAATTTTATCGAAACGTCCAATAAATATGAAAAAAATGTAAATAGTGTGAGAAATACCGCTGACAGTATTGATTCTATTGAATAAATAAAATTACTTTTGCCATTTTTTAAATAACGTTTTGCCTATATATGTTATTTGAAAATGGCTGTATAATAACAATTAAAAAGTTATTAATAAAAACATTTTTTTTTAAATTTTAAAATTTCATTATTACATTTTTTTTTAATTATCATTTCGAAACAACACAACAATAAAAATATTATAATGTTATTATTTGATCAGCAAGCAATACAAAATAGTTTATTCAGATATATTTTAAATATTTTCGAATATCCCCAAAAATATTATGGCAATAGTTGGACTGTAGGAGGATTAAGCATTTTTTTATTTTCAGCAAACAATTGAATTGAATTCTCCCAGATTATGACAAATCGACTATATTCTGTTGCCAGAAAGAAAATATTTCTGAGTAGAATTTATTCCTTTAAAAAGACAAGCCAACAGAGCTTACATATATTGAGTTAATTATCTATGGGTTATTCCACCAAAGCAAAGAATTTTTTCATAATACATTCCAATTCAAATAAGGAGTTATTGAAAAAAAAATGTGTGTGTGTGTGTGTGTGTGTGCATATACGCAACCAGTTCACATTATTACAAACAATTTAAAAATGTTTATATATTTCTCCAAAACTTGAATCCAAATACTTAATATTTATTTCAAGCAGTAGTTACAAACTTACACTTTTTAGATAAATTACGTCATTGTGCCAAATCGAACTGTATATCTTGTACACAAAAATACATAATATAAATTATTTTTTATTTACAGCTATAACCTCAGCTATCCATCTAAACTCAATAATGCACGATGACTGATATGTGATATGATATGTATGAGAAATCATCATGTGTATATTGCGATGTCTATGAAGTGTTTTTATATTAATTGCCCGACCCACAAAATTTATTTAAAATTTGAGTTGCAGTAACAAAAACTGAAATTTTTTTTTTTTTTTTTTTTGCTTTTTCTAATCGTAAAACTTAACCAACAAGTGTTTATTGTAGATTATAAGATATTTATATCATTTAGTTTTTGGTCGTTGCATGTTGCTATTATGTCATCTGAAAAATTTATACAAATGAGTTTTTTTTTTTTTCACTTCTTTCAAATATATCGTCTTCTAAAGTCGCTTAAAAACACATATTATTATTATTATTATTATTATTATTTTAAGCAATAAACACAAACTATAATTTATTTTAGTGGGATGGCGATGGTGGACCGTAATTTAATATATACACAACACAAATGAAAAACCTTGAAGATTAGAAGAAGTTTTTGCACATTTATGCAAATGATTGAGAAATATTTTAAATTTGTTTTTTTTTTCTACTTTTTTTTTGTGTGTGATTTTTTTATTTTTTTTATTTTGATATGTGGTTTATTGTTAATTAGCACTCTCAGTTTTGTCTATCTAGTTATTAGTTGTAAATGCGTGATTATGGAAAGTTTTTACTGTGACTTCTTTTGATTTTTTCTATCTTTAAAACCAAATTTAATTTTCCTTTTAAATGTTATTAACAGCAAATAACGAAAATTTAACTAATAATTTCAATATAGGGTCCCATCTACTATCTAGCCTACAATCGAAAATAAACGACATACAAGTATGTAAATAATCTTCGTTAGAAGAAGTTAATATGTTAGTTAAATTAATTCCTTGAATATTTTATTATAAAGTAATCATGTGACTATGACGATTAAATCATTAAAAATCTGAAGTAGAAATTAATTTATTTGTAAATTTTGTACACATGAAACTGGTGTAAATTCGTTTAATGGCTTCGATAATGATCAAATTAAAGAACTCCTGGGAGTAAGTTTTTTTCATTTGAAGAAATATAATTCAGAAAAAATAAAATCTGATAATTAAAGCAGCCACAACCACTGTGCCGTTCAAAAGAACATAAAATCTTTCACAAAGAAATATTATTCATTTTCATCTCCCTAAACTATGATAATCATATTATTATTATATAATTTATTCATTATGAAAAAACGCGATACACACAAAATTCGCTTTCATTTAAATAATAATAAAAAAAAAAAAAATCGTTGACCAGAAATTCTATTTCAAAATTTAAATAAATATGTATCTAGTAATATGAGATCGATATTACATAAAAAAAAAAAAAAAATTAGGTATGTGTGCTCAATGATCAGTGATCATCACTCCAAACCAACCATTTGACATACATGTGATTTTTGTTTTGGTACAATGCGCAACAAGCAGACAACTTATAATGATACATTATAAATAAAGCCGCAGCTTGATTATTTATTATTATTATATAGAAGTAGTTATAGAGACACAATATTTATTATATACATATATTATATGTATAATATATCTAGATATATATATTGATTGAATCTTCTTTTCCCTCAGGCCACAGTGCCGATGAATAATTCATTTTTTCTTATTCTCCGTGTATAGATGTTGTGTTGAATATTTATAATAAATATGAAGAAAAATAATAATAAAAAAAAAAAAAAACAAATAATAATAATAATATATATATATTTATATTTATATAGAAGCATAACCATATATTAATATATAAATATACCTAATATATTGTCGAACTTGTTTAAAACCACTTTCAGTTTTTAGCACTCAATACAGATTTTGTAGCCGATACTCTTACAATATGTATCATTAATATTTAACTAAATTACCAACAATATATGGATTATGTTCGTTTGTGTATGTATTTGCCAATGTGCATATGAATTAACTTAAATATATCAGAAGAAAAAAAAATATATTGTATTTATTATAATGATGATACCAAGCGACAATATTATGCACAAAACCCGAATTCTTCTCAAGTCACTGTTAAAAAAAAAACGTAAATTATAATTGTAGGTGTTTTATATGCATTCAGGCAATCTTTTTGTGATTTGATTTTTTGATTGTCTATAAAAAATAATTAGTTTTTTTTTTTTTTTTTCAGAAAGAAAATTAAGCAGTTTTTTTTTTAAATTTGGTGATGATGAATAAGAAGAAAAAAAAAACTTAATACAAATAAAAAACGGTAATAAAAATCGACTTAGATCATATTAGATGGTTTAGCTGTATATATTGATTGAGATAGCAATACATTTTATTACAACATTATTTTCATATAAATTATTTCTGTTAAGCTCTTTTTTCTATGCTTAATAATGTGGTTGGGTAATAAATTAATAAATTTATTATGGTTGACTTTAAATATATCTAATTTAAATATTGTTAAGCTCTTGGTGATAGATAGATAGATAGATAGAAAAATGTAATTTCTTGATTTCAAGAATATTTTAAAAATAAAGTGTTGACGTTATGTTTGAAATTAGGGAAATTTAAGAATCGTTTAAGAAGTTTAATAATCTCTTTTTTGCCATTGTGAAGTACCGAGACTAATTGAGATATTATTTCTTCGGTAGACACGACAATTAATTCGTTCTTTCGTACTATTTTTTGTTTTTTTTTATGAATGAATATATGGATTATGGAAAATTTAGAAACTAATTATTTACAATATCCAGCCCATTTTTTTTTTTCTTTTGTATCATAATATAGCTATTACAGTTCAATTATCCTATACTGCAATACGAATTTCATTCTAAATGACCGGAAATTTAATAACATTAAACTTAAATATTGAGATAAAAGAAGAAAAAAAAAAAGAAACTGAAGTCATGTAAAGTTATTTTGAAATTAAAACTTTATTTAATTCAATTTTCTTTCAAAATTACTGCCGATGCAATCGCTATTACACAGATTACGGTAACTATCTGTTTAATATCATTGATTGAGATAAATATATATATCTGTCGTGCGTAAAACATGAACGTTTCTTGATAATTCATAACATATTTATTTATTTATTTATTAATTTTTTAAGAAAAAGTTCAAAAACAAAGAAGGAAAAAAAACGACCATCAATGTTATTAATATTATTTCATCCAGAAAAAAAAAGTTAATGCAATAATTCGTGTAGTTATACGCATTTTTTGTTGGTATATACTTTTCAATTTAATTTACAATTTTATTGTACAAAATAAAAATCAATACGTACCAACAATAAAACACGTTCTTATTTTTTCTTTTTTTTTTTTTTTGATTTTGTTTCGCTTTGTTTTTTTTTTGTCCCTCGGTGTATGTAATTTAATAACTTAAATTTATTTAGTATAATTAACCAAATATTGTACCATCCCAGTTACCTACCATAACTTTAAAAACATGCAATTGTATAATTAATTCTACAAATTTTATCAATTGATATCGCTGGTGTATGTGCGTTCATTTAATTGTAGGTGCCCCGTTCATATCATAATAGCACATAAGTTTTCTCGATTTTTGATTAAAAAGAAAAAAAAGTATAATTATTGATTATTGATATTAATTATGCGTGATTGTACTTTGTACAAATACAAAGTCTCTCGAGAGAAAGAAAGAGAGGACGCCCCGAAGGATAAATAAGATAATGTTAAACAAAAGTCTATATCATAAGCGAATATTATTTAAAATCAATCATTATAATAACAACAGAAAAAAAAAAGCGGCGCCCAAGTCGGAAAACAAGACGTTTAATTATAAAACATATAAAAAATGTGTTTCACTTTTTTTTTTTTAAATTTTTTTTTTCTTATTTTATTTTAAGTGAATTTGATTGATGATTGATTTTGTTGATGGCAGTTATGTGGCATTAATATTATTGAAAGTACACATATACGCAAAATTTTGAAACCTTAAGGAAATGTAACAAATTTAAATTTAAATGAAGTGAACAAGTGCTTTACAATGTTAATTACACACACACACCAGAAAAAAAAAAAAAAAACAAACAAACAAATAAAAACATTTGATATCATATATATTTACTGGTGTTGTTCGCAAATTGTTTCATGCGGAAATATATCATTTCAATCATTCTCGATATAAAGGACATGGCACAAATCAAGTTGAGATTATAAATACATATTTTCAGAAAAATGCCGTTAAAGCTGTAATTACGGTCCAGTAAATATTATGAACTTAATTAATAACAACATTTGTAAATATTAGTTGTGTATGGTCTTGGTGTTCACAATATGCTCGGTAATTATCTCATAAAAGAATTAAAAAAAAAAAAGAAGAAAAGAACAGAAGAAACAGAAGAATTGTTTATATTGATTTTATTAAGCCCACGTTAAATATGGGTTACCATATATTTTTTTTTATGTATATATGAAACACATATCCGTCTAAATGGCGCAAGACTAAAATTTGACACAATAACATTTTTGGATATATCGAATATAGTTTCGTATGTTTCGTATTATCTAAAAAAAGATAAAAGAAAGCAAATTAAGTTTTTCTTTTTTGGGGGGTGTAAGTTATTTTTAGGATTTCAAAATATCCATTGCTTATACATTATAATTATTTTTAAATATACAATTAAATCAATATTCGTAGGTATTTTTAAACTTTCTGATATCCAAAAATATTTTTTTATTTTATTTTATTTTTTTTTTTTATATAAAAAGAAAAGTTTTTGTTATTAATATTTGGTTTAAAAATACAAATTCTTGTATAGTAATTTATATTTATAGGCCACTAGAGATGCCTACGCTACAAAAAAAAAAAATGCTTTAATGACATTAATATAAAAAACTAATTGAACAATAAAGTAGAAAAAAAAATTACGTGAAAAATATTTTATTTTTACTATTACCAAATTAAATAAATAATATTTAATAATGCGTTGTAAGATTTATGGAAAAAACAAAAATCGTAATAAAACAATTACCAAAGAGACAATTTTTCTCATACCATATAATGAATTAAAATTGTTGCCGAATAATTTACAATACGAATTCAATAATTTTAAAGAAAATAAAATTTACTAACTAAAAAACGAAATTAAAAAAAAAAGATTGCATAAGAATAAAAAAAAAACTTAATAAGCATCAATATAACATTTTACCAACAACATGCTTTTGTATTCACAACTGCATCATCAAAAACCATAAAATCGATAAACTTTCAGTCTCATCTTATGATTTAATTTAATTATAATAATAGTAATAATTTAATAAATTTAACATTAAACATATAACAAATAAAACAGAATATAGGCTCATATACAATTTCTGGCTTCAACTTTATCATGTTTCTTCTTTTTTTTTGTTTTTCTGTTTCTTTTGATGATGTATTTCACTTCCAAAAGACATTGCATATATTTTATTGTATGGTAAATTATTGTGTATTGATGTGTTAATTATTATAATAATAAATTATAAGAAAACATTTAACATATTAATTTAAGTGTAAATATTTATTTAACCACAATTATATTCGGCAGGTTATATTGTGTTATAGAAAATTTGAATTCAAATAATCATTTATTTCGGCGCGTGTTACAGCCATATACCATATACATTTGAATAACATTTCTGTATATGGTTAGATAGTTACAAGCCATAGAAAAACCTTCAACCCTAAAATATCGATTCGAAGTCAGTTGTTTTGTGACGTCATTACATTCGTTAGATATTAAAACTTAATAGAAATCTACCATGTCATTCATTTTCAATTATACATTTCTGTATATTGTATACGAGTTCGAGTATATTATTTTTTTTTTTTCCTTTTTCCTTTTTTCGTTTTTCTTTTTAATGTTGTTTGCTGATATACTTTAGCTGTTATATGATACAGCACAAAATAACTAACCTATGATGTTAGCGCGCGTATTGTTTAGTTTTCATCATATATGATGATGATTCTTCCACTCTGACGTCATTATAATGGTGAATTATCGATTTTGTCTAAAAAAAGCCACGAGGTTGGTATAGTTGTTTGTTACTATATGCGAAGTTTAATATGAACGTTTATAAGTATCGTTAATACATAATAATTATGGACACAGGGATATAATATAAATAGCACGATAATGGGATAGATTAAAATAATATGGTGTTCATGTATTTATATTGAATAAATGTTATCATTTTTGTTTTTTTTGTTTGGTTTTCTATCGTTACATATATATTTTCTTTTATATATGGGTATTGAAAAACCTGTGTGCCCATTTAAATGTTGTATTTAATATTGATATCAATAATAATGCTATACGTTATTAATGCAAAGTAAATTGTATAGATTTTGATATAATACATTTACATAACTATGAATCTATTGAATAGATATTTTGGGTGATGTGGATAAAACACTCATAGACACCCACTCGAATTCATTTATCAATCTTGATATGTTTTTTCATGTATATAATACAGGTGTGCACGGCGTTTGTTGTTATATTTTTATCAAGGTTCTATTAAAGGAAAATCATTATATTTACGGTATTCCTTTTACGTTATTCATGACGTCATTTGGGGGAGAATTAATTTTATTTGAAGCAGAGTGGCTTGGATATAAATGGAAACTTTTATATATTTTTTTTCTTTTTAACTTTTTGTATAAGTTTTATGGATATAAATTTAGAATTACTATGTAGGCGGTTTTCACTTCTTCTTCTTCTTCTTTCTTTTTATCTTTTCTTTTTTTTTACCCAATACCAATACACAAGTTTAACTGGACGATATAAAATAGACTTTTTTTTTTTAGAGTTTCACCACAACACTTTACAAGGATTTTCCATTATTACTATATATAACTATTATTGATAGGGTTTTTAAAAATCAGCTGTGTTAGAGAACAGTAGTTTTTTGACTCTTTTTTCATTTGATTTTATTCATTTTCCATTGAATGTAGCTTCAAATAGAACAAATAAAGTAAGGTAAATATTTAAACAATCGCTTTAAACAAAAAAAGAAAAGAAAACTGGCTTTAATCGCAAATTTAATGCACACAAGGCATATCATAAATTCGCAAATGATTTTTTTATCGTTTTTTTAAATCAATCCATGTTTAAAATAATCGCTACTGTTTGTGTATTGTCTTTTCCGCATGCATTTCTAAAAATATTTCAATTCTATTTTGGTATTTTGTCCGTTGGTATCTGACTCGTCGCTTTACATTACAAACAAATACAAGTAGTAAGTGTGCGTACACTTTTCAAATTATTTTATTATAATGTTGTGTTTTGATGTTGTTTTTTTCTTGTTTTTGCACACTTTTACCAGCACATAGTTTTGTTCGATTAAAACTATCTAGCGCCAATTTTGTCAAAGTTCCAAAATGTATTTGATATATATTGTAAGAAAATATATTTATAAAATACAAAAGAGGAATGCTTTACTTAATATATAATGTTCGCTAAAACAACTAATTATTGTTTCCCATTTTCAATTTTTTTTTTGATTAATTTTCACGCAAACTTAGGATAAGAAGTGTGCTTATAAATTTATTGGAAGCAATTTATTAGTTTTATAGCTTAGACTTAAAAAAAAATTCGATAAATGAAACTATTTTTTATTAATCAATTTTATTATCCACAAATATGATTATTTTCAACTTTCATATTTTCACTTTCTGGATGAAACGTTTTTTCTATTTTTTTTTTAATTATTTTATAATATGATTTTTGAACAGGTGTTAGATTATTAAAAATTCATTTCAACAACAGTTCCAACTGTATTTATTGATTTTTAGTGAAATGGTTGAATATTATAATAAAAATAATAAACTACTTCAATCATTAATAACTGAATGAAATCGCATGCACCACATAAGATTTTAAATTAAATTTTCATTCAAAAAAAAAAGAAAAAGAAAATACATGAATTTTGCATAAATTGGTTTGAATAAGACACATACATACATATTATAATGAATAGCTGAGCTGTGTAGCTGACAAAAGTACTGGAGGACAAACAAAGACTCTTATAGCTGAATTGCATAGCTGAATTTTGTATTGGAGGAGAAAAATGTCATCGCGATGTGTCTTATTCAAAAAAATATATAACTAACAGCAACAGCCATGATTGAATTTAAATTCATTTTTGATGCGAATTCTAAATAAAAACTTATTAAAATTAAAAATTTAACAAAAATAATAATTTAGAAAATAAATGGTGGTGTTAAACACTTTTAATTTAATTATTATTATTAGTATTATTATTTAATTAATAGGGTTATAACTAAAAAAAATTAATTTCAATATTATCTGTTAAATTTTTATTTACTTTAGTCAAAATTTGAAAAATTAAAACCTTCATTTAAGGTACGAAGTATCGAAATGTATGTAAAAATATTATCAATGTAAAATTATTTTAACTTCTTCAAAATATTCCGCTAATTAAGAATGAAAATAATACTTCTAACTATTTATACAAAATACAAAATAATGACGTTAGTGAAATTTATTAAATCTACATATAAGTGTGCCTACGTATATTATATATATATATTTAAATGATGCAAATAATGGCATATAATATTCAAGAAACTATGTTTACATCAAATATTTATGCAAATTGAAAATGCATTTATGCAAAGCACAAAAATAGTGACGAAAAATTATGAAACAGTCACAGTCACACTGCAAAATTAATTTAATATAACTATCGCATCATTTACGTAACTAATATGTAAATTTTAAATTTCAAGCCATTTTTTGCTTATTATTTTTTTTTTTCTGTTATTTTATTTAAATTTTTTGTTTTTATTTCGTTGTTTTGTTATTTATAAAAATGCGCAAATATTTATAAATATTTTATTTGAGCCTTTACATGAATACTAAAAATACAATTAAATAGCATGGATGAAAAATTAAAATCATATGCACCTCTCAAAATACGTAATTAGTTTTCGTTGCCAAAATTATGTATTTAATAATTAAATAAATAGACATAATACTGTTCGCTTGTAAAATAAATGTATGTATAAATGTGTGGCCAAACACATAAAATATTTCGTATAATTAATAAAATTTAATATTAATTAGAATTTAATCACAGAGTTTATAATAAATCTCTTAAAATATTAGAAAATTTTCGAAAATTTATTTGACTTGACGACACGACTTTTTCCATTATATATTTTGGTATACATATATAATACATATATATATATGCGGAATTTTATAAAAGATGCCACTGTGTCTGTTATGTGGGTATGGTATAATTTATATTAAATATTTTATTTAACATACTTATGTTTATTAAAATGGTCTGAATAAAATATAGTTTCATATATAATTTTGTAAATTAATTACATTGTATATATTTTTTTTTTTTGCATTATGATATCGTTTATTTCGTTTTGTTGATAAAAAAAACAATCATAATAATACTAATTTATTGCATACATAATGCCCAACGGTTATGATTATGATGACTTTAATCTAAACACATTACGACTTGTGATTTCGGTAGTTATTTACTATAAATTAATATAATTTAATAAATGTATTTATTATGAAGCGGTATTGCGTGTGAGTATTTGAGTGTGTCTCGTGAATGATCATTTTTCTATTTTGTTTGGCAAATATTCAGATTATACTATTTGCTATGTATTTGAAATGCAAACTGACAAAATACAGTTAAACTACTGAATTTACAATAACATCTATAAATATAAATAAATTCTATCTTAGTATTTTCTATCTTTATATCTAACGTTTTATTTGCATATTTGATGCCAAACAAAAACAACATAAACTAAGTATACATAACAAGTTAATTTTTTTCCATTTTCTCTTCTTTTTTTTTTTGAAATTTTGTGCATTGCGCCGGTCTTTTTCGATCAGTGAACTGACTTATTGTAAAATAATGAATGTTGCATATAATTGTGTCGCAAAATTTGGAACTAAAAATAAAATCACAATCGAAATTTAACTTTATGAACTCTGTATTCACTGTCCTTTAGAAAGATAAGAATTTTCGTATTCAAAGAGTTTTCTACATTAATTAAGAAACCTTTATATTGAATAATAAGGTCTTTCACTTTTTCTAACACCCACTAATTTTATGTAAAAAATATTCTAGTATCAAATACAAACAATTCGATGTATTCAATTTTATTAATTATTGAAATTTATTAAGTTTTTAAAACAACTTCGGCAATAAATGAAGTTTTGGTAGAAAATTTCTCTTTCACATTTTTTTTTTTAAGAAAATATCCCTTAACCTACCATACCTATAGCCATTTATTTTTACAATTGTATGCAATTCAAAATAAAACGACGCATTTATGCAGATTTTAAATTAAAATTTTCTAATGAAAAATGCGTCTGATCGAAAAGTTAATATTCAATTCCTGATTTGAATTGCATGTAGTTTCCATTTATATTATAAAAAGAAAAACAATTATTCAGCAGTAAAAGATCTCATCAATTTTCATTGGAAAAACACAGTTTTCAGCAATTTCGATGTGATAGTTTACACAAAAAAATCACATTAATTCAGAAAAGCAGAGTTTTGTTTACGATATTTTGATGAATTATTTTTAATTCGACATCAATATTACTTAATTTTATGGTGTTGCAATTAACGAGTTTTTATTTAGATTATTATCGGCGTGCTTTTGTGGTGTGGAGAATGGCATCCATTAATTTTACCATTTGTTATTAAACAAAATATGACAGTGTCAGTTAGAGATAGCAACAAATAACCGTGTTGAGGAAAAAAAATATTTATATTTTAATTTATTTTAAAAGTTTATCCCAAAAAAAAAGAAAGCTTTTAATTAGAGATTAGAGAATTTTATTGTTTTTGATATAACATTTAATGTTTGTTTGTTAATAATTATGAACGTAAAGTTTCATAAAATGTGGGTGGTTTGGCAGGAAAAAGATTTTCGTTAATAAAATTTTCACAAGAAATACTAAATAAAAGGTACAATGAACTGCGTAATAAGTAAGTGCATGGATAATACTTTGAAGAAATTACCTAAAATAGAAAAACATTGATAAAACATTTAAACAATTTGAAGAGAAAGAAAAAATACATTAATCAGCCGCATACGTATGAATTCGATCACATAAATTATGAAAGACTTGAAATTACATACTTTTTAGGTTAGCATCGTTTTCGTTTCCCACCATATCAATATATATTATACGAACAAAAATAAAGTAATAAAAATGCACCGATAAACGTAAATCATTTAAATTAAAACAATTTTCGGTATACTTTATTTATGGTAAAATTGTTACAGGTATCTTAAAACCGGCACTCAAATTATTTGTGTAGAGATTTAACCATTAGAATGTGCATTTATACTTTAGAAAATATAAAATGTCGCCATATTTTTTCATCCATATAATGAAAATTAGTGTTGTCAGATTTTTTCGTTTTCATGGACTTTTTTCAAATAAATAATCGTTTGGTTTAAAAAAAAAAAAAAATAGCTTCCGTATAGAACAAAAAATGATAGAAAGAAGATGATATTTGTTTGAAATATTTTCTGCATTGATGTTTATCTATTAAATGTTTTAAACTTTTTTTTTTTTCTTAATTTTATTGCTAATAAGGCAAGTATACTTATGCATAGAATCCACGCAAATTAATTTTATAGGTTTTTTTTTTTTTCAAAATTATTTCCTTGTGTACGATTTTCATTTTTTCAAATGAAATATTTAAAAATTAAAAACAAATAAAAGGAAACAAGAATAATAAAAATTGAATAAATTTTATAAACGAATTTAAAAAAATTAAATTGATGCCGACTACTTTAGCTTATTAGACAATGTTAAACAAAATCATAGAGAAAAAAAATTGATTTTTTTATTGATCAATAAAATATAAGAACACAAAAATTCAATTAATTCGATTGCATAATATAGTTAGATATTTGTAAATATACTTAATATAGAAATAAGAGATGATAAATTTTGAACATAATTTTTTGTTTATATAATTACACAATTGTGCTGATTTATATGGAGCGAATGTTAATTTTTGTTATTGGTATCCTGTCTGGCTAAAGAGAAAACGTAAACTTTTTAACAAAAAATTTAGAAAATTTGAAAAATTCATGCAAAAAAAACGGTAATTTTTTTTTATTTATTATATATTTGACTATGAATTAACTAATTAACTATACCCCATTTTTAAGATTAGTCAGTTTTGTTATAAAGTAAATAAAAAAAAAAAATTGCTTTATGGTCATATATATGATATGAGCATTTTGTTAGATTGTAAATTGAATCTTGAGAATTGTAAACTTTAATAAAGTGTTCTAAAACTTAAATCTAAATTATAAATAAAAGAAAGTAAAATAAATTAAAATAAGAAAATAAAATTACGAAATAAAAATAAAAACTAATGATTAAATTAAATTAAATGAATTAAAGTATAAATTATAAGATTAATTAAAATCAAAAAAATAAAAATAAAATACATACTCTTTTTATCTTCTTCAAATTCCTCGTTGTTGTTAAAATCGCCAATATCATGAAATTGATCACGTGTGTCGTGAAGACCATAAAAATTGGTCTCTACATCATTATAATTATTAACATCCTGTTCACTATCTAAATAGTCATTCGATATTGATTCTTGTTTCACAATAATTAAAGACGCCAAACGTGTTCGCATGTCCTTTTATAAATATATGAATATTACAAAAATTACAATTTCAACTTTAATCAGCTAATCGAAGTGGCTCAGATTTAGTTTCATACATTTTTCTGTTTTATTATAAATTCTAACACGTTCAGTTTATTCAATCAGTTTTGTATTGGGCCAACATAAATTTATAGACGTGAACAAATAGTTTTACATTCAAAATATAAAAGGAAATATTGATAGTTCTTCCACAACACTCACAACAAATAACAATTTCCTTTAAATAAATATATTAACATGAAATTGTATGGTACAACAACAACAACAAAAAGAAAAGAAAAATGGAAAAGTAAAGAAACAAATATGAAAGAAAAATAAGTTAAAACACCTGTACTAGGTCCATCAACCCTTTGGTGAGTATCAAGTTTGTCCTCCAGCACGAAAAATCACTAAATTCTAATAATTCACTTTTGATCACGTAATTGAACGTTATTACATTTATATCCAAATATTCTGTGATATCCTAGTTTATTTTCGAAAGGCAAAATTTTATATTATTTTGTTTGGTAATTCCACAGACCACAAAATCATAAAATTGTTATGTTTAAATAATAATAATAATAAATTTTATGCTTTTAAATACTTTTTTTTTTTGAAAGCTTTAAATATTCTAACTTTCACTTTTCTATATTTTCATTAGTGTCCTACATTAATTTGTGTGAACTTATTCATGGGTTTAGATTTTAGATATAAAAAATATTTTATTTTTATATTATTTAAAACGCCAAATGCACAAAATTAAAAGAAAAATTCTTAAATTTTATTGTTTTATTTGTCACTTGAATTCCTCTTTATTTCATTCACAAACAAAACAGTCGTTATACTGTCACCCTCAAAATTTCACTTTTAATTTCTTTTTAGAGCGATATCTGTTTGTAAATGCAATTGGCTACCTTCTAATCACTAATAATTCTATTATTTAAAATACTTTAAATCACAAATTATCAAATGTTAAAAATTTTTCGTCGTGAAATTTTTTTATGATAAGACTCAACACAATATTTAAAAATTTCACTGTTTATTATGAAAATGTTATGGAAAGTAAAACTTTCTTTAAGAAATAAAAACATATATTTTTATAAGAATTTTCAATTTATTAAATTTGCACAATAATTTTATTTAATGAACAATAAGGCTTAATCGTGTATATATCCGCAGGATGTTTTACACAATGTCCCGTTATGAATACAAAACAATATTGTTATGAATTTTCTTTTATTTTTGTTAACGATATGGCGTCTGAGACGCGACTGAACTTATCACGCGAAATACACGAGACTATATGTTTCATGAAAATATATAAATTTTTATCCGTTGTGTGTGCTGTTTCTTACCATGCCCATACGGTGTGCTTTGTATACGAACAGAGTATATAGAAATTTTACGTATGCATGTACATAGATAATAACTATAATATATAATATAAATATATATATATAAATATATTTATATATCTATTTGTTGAAGAAACAGACAGCGCAACAAATATGTTATTAATGGTAACGTCATGACTATTACGTCATTGAAGCATGTATTACATATATCGTTGGTAAGGTATTAACCAAAAATATAAAACGGAAAATGTAGTGGGATGCTATGGTATCCCCCTTGCCTCCGGTTCACAACAAACAATAACAGCCTATAAAGCTATTGCGTTGCGCTTTGCTTTCTCCCCCCTGTTGTCTTTACCGCGGCCGTACAAAATTCAATGAAGCGCTAGATATTTGAGGATATATTAGAATTGAGTGAATTTCGTTTGAATATAGAGAAAATTATATCAAAATAATACTAAGAGCATATGGAGAAGACTTGAGAGTAATAAGCAACTTGTATCCGTATATTGCATATAGGTATAATTGGTATATATGGATATACAAATACATATATATAGAATAGATATATAATATATATGTGTAGTATGAGCTTTTTCTATATTTGTAGAACAGATGAGGCAGGCAATGCGCCAATACATTTATGAATTCCGTTATTGAATGAAATAAGTATGCGGTCGTTCTCTTTTTTCCCTACGGTTACGGAATTTCATAGAGAAAATAGTAAATTGAAAATTGGAATAAGTATAACTGGCAAAAAATACACGGTACATATTTTGTGTATTCAATAACTGCTGAGAGTTTAATTGTTATATTTGTTACGTACTCCCATATAATCTGTTCGGATATACATATATAGCAATTACACAGAAAATATCGAATCAATCATAACGTTTATAATTCAAGAATTTGGCCCGTACCACATATACATGGAGAATAATGATAAATGTGTTGCGGCTATACATGTGTAGCCCGAGCACATTCTTGCATTATAAACGTAGTGAATATAGCTTTTAATAAAACATTCTTAAAAAATATAGACAGATTTTAACAATGCCGGTCATTATGTAACGAAAGTACGACGTCACAACTGAGACATGATATATATTTTCTGAAAAGTCTTATATAACTAAGTACATATTTCTGTGAAACAAGTGACAAACAATACGCCAGCGATTGTTTTTCATATAGATTTTTTTTTATTATTTAATAAATTTGGTCGTCATATTATTATGATCACGTGTTATATAGTGTGTTTCTAATCACTCATAATTACATATATTATTGTAACCGACGACATTCTGGCATATAGACGTAATTTAATTATGTTATCAATATTTATTCATCAAAATAAGAAACGTAAATGTGATGACAATGGATTCAAAAGGGCATGAACGCTATTGGGTTGATGTAGATGTGGACGGAGGTACTATTATAATAGATTATCATAATTTTAAGATATTTAATGCTGTATTTACTACTTTTATTTGACTGTCATTTCCAGAAGTAATTTGCTCTTTACTGAATCTACAAATGACGAATTGTGATTAAAAAAAAAAGGTAAAAAAATGAGGGCATGTTTTATGACTGATTGAATGCGGTGTAATGGTGCAAAGCGTAACATATAAACGAAAACAATCACAGAAGAGGCGTAAAGAGGTAGGTTGGGCCAGATATCTCAAAAGGTTACTTTAATGCAAATATTGAACAAAAGTAATTGATACAAAGAGGGCAATGAACCACTTTTATTTAACCCATAACATTCTATTGAAATCTTTATTTTGAGGGAAATTTTGACAAAGCCTATAAAATATATGTGAAAGCTGATACATATATAAAAGTACTTTAGTATGTATATAAAATATCTTTTTTAGACGTAAATAAAAGTCAATTGCGTTTGCAATAGTCTTAATAATAAAGGCTTTTACTGTAGACCAGTCGACATTAAACATTAAGCGTTAAATAAATATAAATAATATTGCTGGATCATATAATATTTTCCGAAAAGAGGAAAATTATTTTTATTCATTTTAAATATAGAAATTCACATGCATTAAAATAACAGTAAGTATACGTCATTTAACATAAATTCGATTATAAACTTAAACAAAAACAGTGTATAGAATTAGCAAATAGGAAAAACTTTATTGTTTCGATAAACTTACGTATGACTTGATATATATTTAAACACTACGAGAAAAGAGCTGAACACAAATTTCAACTTTGAACTTCATGTTTCTAGAATATTTTCTTTTTTCATAATTTCACTTGCGCCTACGTTGTACAGAAATAAATTTTCTTTCTTTATTCCATGTAAATTTAAGAATTTTAAAATTAAGCTTATAATAAATAAAAAATAAAATCAGATAAAATCACAATCCATTCAGAAGGTATCATTATCTGTTAACCTTTTATTAAATTGATCTTACCAAATACCCCACATCAACTAATACCAGCAATTCTACATACATAAGTTTAACATTTTCATTTTCAAGTCCAACATAAATAAAAAATTCTCTTTATGTGACGTATTATTATATTTATTATGAGGGGTCCGGGAGAATAAAACTGGAAGTCATACTGTATTACTGACACAGTTTTGAGATAATTGGGTTTAATATAATAAAATCCTCATTACATTAAATTTTTTTTTAAATGTTTATATATTACTTATATAATTTTATTAATTTTTATTAATACTAATGCTTAATTAAGCAAAAAAAAAAATGTATTTTCAGCTAAGGGTAAGAGGTAGCACGAAGCCCAAAAAAAGGTATATGGGGCGCGTTTGATATTTGTTTGCTATAAGCTCCAGAGTTAGGCACTTACATTCTTATTACACTGGACCATTGCTGTGTAGTGTAGCATGAAATGAAAAATATGTACCGACTCGATAATTAGGATAGAAAAACGGAGACGACGAAATAATGACTTAATAATGAAAGAATATTTTATCACGAATTCACAATAAAAGTAAAACACATATATGTGAATGACGAAAAAAGTAATTAAAGTATATACATCGTGCTGGTTGGTATTATATCAAATGCGTTAATTTCGACTATATCATATGCAGAATATTACCAATTAATAAAAAGTTCTATAATATCTATTTTTAAGCTTGTTGAGAAACGTATCTTCAAAAATTCTTTTTTAAATATATAAAATTTCATTCACTTTTTGGAATGAATTTAGGATGCCTT